>JAIGNY010001938.1:307500-322500 GCA_020152595.1 Chiridota heheva | reverse complement strand
TGGTGTGGAAAATTGCACAAGTAGCTGAAAAGTTTAAGATTTTCTAACAAACTTTCTCTAACTTGCGATGCAATTCAGAAATAGGCTGCATGCAATGAGTCTGACAATTGATGATTACAAATCTCGAATGACTGTTTACCAGCAAAAAGTCATTAGAATGGGGATAACCTTTCCAATCACGGTTTTTTGAAAAGAAATTCCGTTTATTGTTGTATAAGTACGTCATGTTACAAAGTTTAAGATATCATTTATAATCAAAACTTTCAGTCATCGTATTAGGTATCGCTTAAAGTGATTCGGTCCGTTTATTGTTGTATTATATCATTTACGTCATTTTGTAAAGTCATATGAGTGTAATCGTGATGAATTAATCACGTCAGCGACTGACTTTCACGCAATTTGTAAAAATTAACTCTTTCTACACTTGAATAGACAAACATTTGAGAGTTGCTAACGCGTGTTTAACAGTTGACGTTGGTTTTGGGATTGTATGCTGTGGCCTGAATATTAAGCATGGTTATATTTTCTTTTGTGATTTGAGCATTTAAATTAAATTAGTCATTGAGCTTTTTGTTAAAGGCACAAATGATATCACTTAACCTAAAAATTGTAATATTATGAATGATCAATCCAACTAACTCTAAACGGGTTGCACCAGAGATCCATCGATGCTAAAGACACAGAAAATAACTCTCGGAGATATACAGATATAGGGGTCTAATAAAATCGCTTCATAATTGGTTGACTGTATACAGTCCTCATCAGAGATAGCAGAAAGAAGATAATTACACAGCGACCCATATACCTAAAGCGGATCCAAGGGCAAGTAAATGAGAGATAATACCGATTATTTGCCAACTGTTTATTTTGCGTGTTTAATTTGCATGAAAAGTACAAAAGCAATCATATCTTCCATAAAATTTACTTCAAGTGGGAACATGGACCCCCTGTATAAGTATCTGCATGAGCTCTCCGCATGTTGATGCATAGCAAACCGGGCCAAAGATGCGGTGTTATTTTACCCTCCTCTTCTCGGTTTCGTTGGTTCAGATTTTGCATTCCAGATATGGTTGTAGATCTATAATTTAATTAAGCTGTTTCCAAAGAACTGATGAATAAATCTGAAATTCAGTAAATTTGTAGTCGAAGCTGGATAAACATCAGAGAGTTTTCTTAATCTATTAAAAATGTCATGGGTGTTACACCCAACTTTTACACAGAGTACTGGACATCACTTAACGGGATCACATTACAAATAAGGAAGTATGCGGCAACATTCGTTTGCTATAAGAGACCGTAAGATGGCGACGCCTACAATTTGCTGGACACTGCTTTCGCACAAAGGATCAACCGATCTCTCATTTGATCTTCTGTGAACCTTCTGGTGGACACCGAACTCGTGGTAGAAGGAAAATGTATTACCCTGACATCATTACCAAAGACATAGGACTCAGTACAAACAAGATTCAGCAATTCATGATGGATATAACTATATACTTTTTTGTCACAGCTGCTTCTACTATTCCGTCAATGGACGATAGGTGATGATGATGATGACAAATTTCATTTTTCACATACATTAGAAAACTTCTCAAATCTCAGAGCTCTAGATAGTTTCAGTTGCAGCTAAGTAATAACAATGGCATAATTAAAACATAACTTACCGACTTTCTGTATAATGTTTGGCTTGTGATTGTTTTGTTTCTTCCTCTTCGCATGAAATGTTGCACAACTAGCTGAAAAGTATCCTCAATCAAATCTAACCCAAAATTTAGAATGTGGGAACTGGCGCATACCCAGTTTTTCAACTTTAGTTGTTTAATTCTGAAATCAATTATTTTTTTTTCATTTTGGCACTTCTAAATATGCCATAGCTTACATTTTCTTTCCCCAATTATCTGAATGAATTTACAGAAAAAAGGCAAACTTCAGGCCATCTTGCTTCCTTGCAACTAGAATTACTATTAGTTCACCTGTTTCAACTATTCAAACTCATTTGTAGCTCATATTAGTGTTGTTTCTATTTAGTGTCACTCTTTATTTGTGTGCATGTTCTATAGTGTTACAGATCCCCTTTTTTCAGTTTAGCATAAATTGTTTGACTTTCTTGACAATAATTGCTTCTGTAATATTTGAGTCACGCATACGGAACACTAAATTTGTACATTTCAGTCTGTCTCGTAAAAGTTTCAAGTTCATTTGTTAATAAATCTCCCTTTTTTGGACATTGTTTACATCTATTTACTCGATTCAAAGTACCATAAACATGATAAGTTATAGTCATTTATGGTCGGCAGCCTTTTTAATACTGCATGTGACTTGTTATTTCTTTATGGTTATAAACACAATGCATATAATTACCTGATATTTCAGATGTAGTCTTGAAGTAGTGTATTTGTATATACCAAGCGAAAGAAAATAACCTATAGAGTATGTGCATGTAACGTCGCACGCGCTCAACTGGGCAGCTCTTGGGTACTGGGAGTAGTTTTAATGTAATGTCCACTGTACGCTATTTACGCTTAAAGGTGAAAGCAGACAGAAACTTTCAGTAATCAAAAACAAAATAGAAAAGGCAAAAATAAACCTTTTTGAAACGCATTATAAGTAAAACGTTTTTAGTTTTTGTAATGTTCAGTTTTGATGTGAAAGATGCTTACACGTGGAGGCAAACCAAGGGCGTATTTTGCTGCGCGATCTTTGTTTGTTTACTATATCTTGACCAGTGATTGGATGATTTCCTGCACGGTGCGCGGATGACGTAGGTGCACATACTTTATAGAAAACAAAGAGTTTCCGTTATAATTCGACAGTTTTGTTAAAGGTTGAAGAAGTATTGTAAGCAATAGAACAGAAAAGAAAAGATACTTTTGAGAATACTTTTGTCATATTTCTTCATTGATTATTTGATAATTCGCCTGGAATTTTACAAACCATTTTGTAAGGGAGCCCAAGAGAAAAAATAGTCGAAAAATTCCAAATGGTTACACTTGGGACCACCATATAAAACTATTTTACACCATTTTGGACCATTTGTGACCAATTGAGACCATTTGCAAAATCCAAATGAAGTCAACTTGAACCGTTTTTTTCTCCCGGGAGCCTGCTCAGTGACCGTTTATCAATCAATGCGTCAATCAAAAATTAATAAGAGTTTATTTCGTAACTTAGGCTTTTGGCCCATCTCAATAGTATGACAAAAATCATACACGTTCGATGTAACTATGGTCATTGTACCTGTCCACGTGGACATTACACTTGAGAGCTCCACAACGAAGTCTAGCTAATAGCCTTCCTTTACAATAACCACCAAAGACTATGGTATACGGTTCAAGTATCTTTCCTTTTTAAGTATTTTATAGATTCCGAGTCTGTCCATTTTATGAATATATTCAGGAAAAATATCATAAACACTTATAGGATAGTTATGTGGGTCCGCGCCCCAAATTTCTGCTCCATACGTCAAGATTTGTAGAATCTTATGATCAAATATATAACAATATAATGCTGATCTTAAATAATCTAAGCATGGGGTTTCTGTAACTAAATAATTGATGTACATCTTACATAGTTTACTTACTGTATGCATTAGGTTGTGTTGACGTGCATTTGCTATATCATTTTATTAAAAAGATTGTGGTTATATTAAACACTTTCTATCAAATATATCTAATGCTATGTAAATGTATTCAGATTCAATTTCTCAATAGACTTACCTTTTTTCATATTACGTTAAAAGAGAATATAGATTTATCATTTACGTAATCCTTCTTGTCAGCTTGGCAGTGATGTATAAGATAATTTGTGTATTCAGTTGATGTGACATAAAAACGTGATGTCAGTCTTTTCCAAGTTCTGATGTATTTTGAAAATTGATAAGATATATGTTGTACTCTGAATGGTTTTTGATATATTAGGATATATGTCACATTCACTGAAGAATATGTTATGCATAAAGATAATGAACAGTTTTAAACTTGTCAGTTTTTAATAAATGATAAATTCATGTTATTATGTTTGATAAAGTGGTATCTGAAATAACAAATTCCTGCTTATACTTTTCAAACTTCCGTTTTAGACAAACGCCAATTTCATGCGACAAAAAGTGTTTGAATAACTTGCGAAACCCTGAAATACTTTAATAATATCAGAGATTTGCATTTATTTAAGCTCAAACTTTCGCGAACCCTGTGTGATTTTTGCAGACGGCCAAGAATCCCCATTATTTGATTGGTCAATATTATTCCCTCCAGTTTACGATTGGTCCATTACGGACACGTGAATTTGGTCATGCGACATTTAATGCTAGTTTTCCGGAATTTGCCGACTACAAATTTTAATGGTCTATATGTTCATCGTTGTGGTAGGGAAACATTTTATTGCAGTACATGCATTATAACGTCATTCGGATACACTTCGGGGGACTCAAGCATGCGCACTGAGCTTACAGTGATATATGGAAGCCGCCATTTTCATTGTAAAGTTTCAGTCATAGACGCTTACCGTATCAGTCGTTCCATTGAAGGTTTGTAACAAAATTTGCTTTGTTCATGTTCAATTTCACGAAAGTAAAACAACTTCGTGACTATCACGCAGTTATTGCTATATAATTTTCACAATCCCCAAGTTATTTCTCATAATTTCAGAAAACTGTTAAAGCGCGACTGCCTTACGGTAACACATAATAAGAATTCATCACTTTTCCTAAAATTTCTCGAAAACCACACGGTGAATTCTAAAACGCACAGTGAAAAGATAATTCATATGCTATTATTTCAAATCGTAAAGAAAAAATTAAACCCTTTGCAGTGGTTGAGTTCTCCGCGATATGTGTCCGATTCTTACGTTATTCCTATACAAACTTTGGATTTTGATAGATGCATTGTGGTACACCTCTGTAATGGATCCCCTGATCGGGAGAACAAAACTGTTCTCTTGATCGGGGGTACGAACCGGACTGGATATACGAGAGGTATATAACAGCACCACTAGCTCAGGATAGCACCAATATTTTATACTTCGACTGAAAATTGTGTCAGCATGACAATACAAGCAGTCTGGCAGAGATCCTTTGTCAATCAGTGTCGCACCAATCATACCAATACAAGCAGTCTGACAAAGATTCTTTGTCGATCAGTGTCGCACCAATCATGCCAATACAGGCAGTCTGGCAGAGATTCTTTGTCGATCAGTGTCGCACCAATCATACCAATACAAGCAGTCTGACAGAGATTCTTTGTCGATCAATGTCGCACCAATCATGACAATACAAGTAGTCTGGCAGAGATTCTTTGTCAATCAGTGTCGCACCAATCATACCAATACAAGCAGTCTGACAGAGATTCTTTGTCGATCAGTGCTGCATCAATTAATCATGCCAATACAAGCAGTCTGGCAGAGATTCTTTGTCGATCAGTGTCGCACCAATCATGTCAATACAAGCAGTCTGACAGAGATTCTTTGTCGATCAGTGTCGCACCAATCATGCCAATACAAGTAGTCTGGCGAGATTCTTAGTCGATCAGTATCGCACCAATCATGCCAATACAAGGAGTCTGGCAGAGATTCTTTGTCGATCAGTGTCGCACCAATCTTGCCAATGCAAGCAGTCTGGCAGAGATTCTTTGTCGATCAGTCTCATGCCAATACAAGCAGTCTGGCAGAGATTCTTTGTCAATCAGTGTCGTACCAATCATACCAATACAAGCAGTCTGACAGTTCGGTAGCAACCCAAAAAACTGGGTACTTTGAAATACCCAAAAAATTGGGTACTTTTATGTATTACGTCATCACATGAGCCTACACATTTCACTAGTCCACACTAAACATATGGGGTTTCTTATTTTCCGCTCCGGATTGTCAAAACTTTCGCTGGATATCCTGAAATTTTGGAGACGGATAGTAAATAGATGTTAACAACTTTTTGCCGCTGCTTTTTGAAATTCATTGTCGGCTTTTTGAGAAAATGAACAAAACAGACTGCCCATAATCTGTTTTATTGATTTTCTCAAAAAGGCGACCGTGAATATCAAAAAGCAGCGGCAAAAAGTTTTGAATATCTATTTACTATCCGTCTCCAAAATTTCAGGTTATCCATTGAAATTTTGGACAATCCGGAGCGGAAAATGAAAAATCTCATATGTTTAGTGTGAGCTAGTCAAATGTGTAGGCTCATGCAATGACGTTATACATAAAAGTACCCATTTTTGGGGGTATTTCAAAGTACCCAATTTTTTGGGTTGCTCCCGAACGGTCTGACAGAGATTCTCTGTCAATCAGTGTCGCATTAATCATGCCATTGTCAATTTAGGAGAGGACATAATAAAAGAAACCAAGAGGTTTACTTTTCCGGACTGTTATTTTGCCATAATTTCTATGATTCTTTCTTGATCCTAACGTTGAACGTTGTAGTATTATACAGCGTCATTTATTTTAGTTTAGAAATAAAAACAAACTTTTAGGCACTGTTCCCCCGCCGTTCGTCGGAGCCAGAGTCACGGGTCAGGGACTCCTTTTCTTACATCTATACTGGAAGTATTGATTCACCAACTGGTAATCAATTAGACCAACTCAAACGTAACCAAAATGTCAACTTTTTCGCAATCTGTTTCTTAGGCATAATTGTACAATATCAATCAAAATTTTAATCAGGCAAAACTGGAATACTCATCAGTTTTTCCTAGTACACAGTCGTGCCTATGTGGCTTGAACCAATCAACTTTCAGAAGTAATCACTTCCAATGCTCGATCATCAATTTGAAGATATAATTTAAAACTGTAGGTGCTGATGAGTGATATTTAACATGCTTCTTAATTTCGCTAGATGTTTGATTAAAACTGTGCTGATGATTGGATGCAACAGTCTGCAACTATGTTGCACTTAACACTTTAAGGTAACCGTTGGCAGGTTGGTACTTTGTGCCCATTCAATACCCATAATCTAAAACTGTAGATGCTGATGAGTGATATCTATAACATGCTTCCACATCGTAACCGCTCTAAAGAGGTGGTTAATTTTTCTAGATGTTTGATTAAAACCTTGCTTGGATGCAATAATTAGCAACTAGGTTGCAATTAATATTCTAAGGTAACCGTTGGTTGGTACTTGGTGTCCATTCAATACTTTTTTAGTAAGTCATCATTTGATCAACAAAATGTCTGACATGTGTAATCTAATCATGTTGATTTAAAAGATTGCAGCCACACATAATTGGAATTCCGTCGAGGCAATAATTCGTTCGATCAGAATGGTGTTATGAAACGTAGATATATAGGCAACAGGCTGACAGGGAAAAGATCCACACTATTTAGGACATAATTGATTTTGCTCTTGAAAATTATGTGCCTTCATATATTGTATTATTAGATATCGTAAACGCCTTCGATACTTCATTGATATAGCCCTTGAACTGTTGAAGCATTTAACTTTGGTAATGATATAAGACACTAGATTAGATTATTTTTTATATTAATAATGTTTTATATTAATGTAATATACAGAATTTACCAAATAGAACTGTAGAATTAGCATATTTGTTGTATCTTTTACCTATAAGTGAAGATCTAAAACGATATGGAAAGACCTAACTCAACAGTCTTATAAACAGATAGATGAACAGTATGTTACTTTTGGGTTTTTATTCATTAAATTTTTGTTCCTTGTATTAAATTTTCAACTAGAGTTTGAAAAAGAGAAGGTATAGCTGTCATAGGTGAGTTAAGGTTATGTTTTTTAATAATAAAAACTCTTCTGGGGTTTTTCTCATATATATTAATAAGCTGATAAAGGAGTTTGACAGGGGTGTCACTTAGGCACTTATCCTTTCATTATTTGTGTGAGTTTCTTGCAGCACATCTACTAAATGATAAAATAATATACTTAACGTAATAGACGATATAACGGTGTTTCCGTTTGAAGATTAATGTTTCTCAATGCAAACTTTTCGACTTAGACCTGCCTATGATATTATCAAGAATGAAAAAAAAAAAAAAAAAAAAGACTGCAGATTTCTGAGTCCTGCTATACAGCTATAACTTTAGTAATCAAATTTACCTACCATAAAAACAATTCGTTTAATCTAAATTATCTTCTAAAGTTGTTCCGTCTTAAAAATCACCTTCTTATTTGAACTTCTTGTGGATGGACTCCACAAATTAAGGTCATACAATTTGTCGTTATCTCTCATTACTAATCTGTGCTTCCAAATCCAAAAAATAAATTGAACTTGTAGGGATTGAGAAAACGGAGAAGCGCTAAGCGGTGATGTACTGTTATTCAGCTCCTGCCCTAAAGATGGGGATCTTTATAATTGATAACAAGAAATTAATAACTCATGCAAATAAAAACATACTATGCATGGGCATGATTATTACTCAATATAAGTTGGTAAACATCTTAGAAACGTAGCCTAGTATAGGTAAACAGTCTAAAACTGTGGCGTACGGTAGCTAAAGGGGAGTGGGGGGCAGCGGGGGCACTTTGCCCCTGGCTGAAAATTTCCACAAAAAAAATTTGCACAAAAGAATATTTAGCCTTGTTGGATTGTTTTAGTAATCCTGATAAAAACGATCATTCTTCAGTTGTGTACCAGCCATCTTGGCAAAAAGGATCACAAAATTTCCGAACTTCCGAGTTTGTAAGTTAGGCCTAGTTAGCAGTTTAGAAGTAGCACATTTTCGACTTACTTCTCAAAACTCCCGATTCGGGAGTTTTACCTCAAAATATCTTACTTTGTCCTTAGAATATCCGAGGTTTTTCTTCTTCAAAATATGCAATGTTTCCCGGGGAGATGGAAGGGGGTAGGGGAGGGGGGGTAGATTAGATTAAGATTTTTTAATGGTTTTACCCCTTTTGAAAAAGCTAGCTACGCCACTGGTCCAAAACTTTCTCAATTCGATCAGATGTACATTCTGGTGTAGATTTCTTCAGTATTTGTTGTGAAAGTAGGTTTGATTCTATTTTCATTTAATAATTTCACAAACTTATTGTGTCCTAGTACTAAGGAATTTTGTGAGTGTTTTAGCACACAAAATGGTTTATTCAAATCCACGGCAGCATTTACTGTGTATGTCAATGGACATTTAGTTTTAGTTGGCAATATTTTACTTACTTTCAGCCATAGTTTTGTGATCCAGAGCTGTCTGAGGGTTATTTTCATCCATGCATGGTTATTTTTGGGATTTGCTAAGTCCTTTAAGGGTATATTGCTACATTTTGGCTGGTTTCCGGGTGTGCAACTATTATTTCATTCATCTCCTTCTAGCACAGATTTTCTACCAGTGTCTGCACCTTTTTGGATTAGGCTGCGTACGTACCTGGTGCGCACTGCTATTGCCTTTTAAGTTCGCAAATATCTTATATCTTCCTCCTTAACAGGTTGCTGGGTTTGCCTGTAGCTAAAAGCACCTATGCCACTTACTGTCGGGCCATCAACAGATTAAGGCATTCCATGATTTTCGGGTTGCTAATGGTGGGAAAACCTTGCCATGTTCTGTTGAGGACATTGGCGTAGGCAGGTTTTTTGTTTGAGGGGGCTACTTATTGGTATGAATTCCGACCCGTGACAGTATCTAAGCGGAGCGCCACCATGGGTTGACGCGTAGCGTTCAGAGAAGTTTTTCCAATAAATGCTGCCTATAGATTGCCGGAAATGGCACTTCCCAGGCCAAAAACTTGCAAATTTGAGGCTGGTTTTCTTTGATTGTTCACAATTTTGCCAGAATTTTGCTGTACATTTTGCCCGAATTCTTGGTTGCCAAAAAATTGGGGAACTGTGCCACCTGCCCCCGCCACATACTTGCCGAAGTACAATTTATTAAAACTCTATTGCGTAGCGATATAGGGGCAGTTTGGGTTGATGCCTCCCGAGTTTTTATGGGGGAAGGGGGGTGGTACATGTCAAAAGAAGATATTTGTAAAGCAAACAGAAGATCATTGATCACACTTGCACACCTGGCCAATATTTTTGACTCCAGAATATTGAAAAATGAGGGGTTGAGTGAGGTGGCATTGTACTTACTTGTTACTTGGAGTCAAAAGGTTGGAAGTAAGATTTGACAATCAAACTTACCAAATCATAATTTTAGATTCAACCGCCGCGCTGATGTTATGGCAAATCTGTCGATGACTGATTCCACGTCTGGGCAATGGGCCCTATGAATTTGAAATAGAATAAGTGCCTCCAGTCAGGCTTCCGTCATTGTTGACCGTATAGCTGTAAGGGTTCTTTTCATTTTTGAAAAGACTCTCTCGGCCTGTGCAGAAGTCACTGGAAAAGTTGCCAGCAACTGGAGCAACAGTGATATGTAAGGAAACATTTCAGAGCAATGATCCAGGGCACAGACGGATGAAGATGGTCGGGACTTGACAGGAACATTTTCCCATTTCTTCCTCCATAACATGTATTCGCCCTTTACAATCATGAAAGGATCTCTGATCAAACTTGCATACACCTCAATAGCAGGAGTTAAATCATCCCACTGCCTCTCACTGTCAGCTTGTTTGGCGAATTCCATACAATTTGGTACAAGGTAGTTAAGTTTCATAATTTGTTGTTGATGTGGTCCAAATCTGTGCTTGAGGTCTCCAATAATGGAGTCTATGGCTGGATAAAAAAGGGTGTTGTTGATGTGGTCCAAATCTGTGCTTGAGGTCTCCAATAATGGAGTCTATGGCTGGATAAAAAAAAGTTGACTCTGTAATAGCCTTCGGTGGTGTTGTCCGATGTTTGAGCATTTGGTCGGTATGAGCTTCTAGCTGCAATGCGTGGTTTTCGCAGTTCCACCTCTATCACATCTTGTGCGACTGATTCTGCCTTTTGATACAGGTCATGGAACTCCCCTTCACTTCGCAATTCTTTGAGAACAGACCGGAGACGGTTTACTAAGGCTAACGCTTGGGATAAATCTCCCCCCACTGTTTGTAAGACTTAGGAAACTGGTAGCATCAATCCTGACAGTTTCTCCAAAATGACTGAAGCAACTGCAAATTCTGAGTTGCACACCAATTTCTCAAGGCTTTCTGTTTTGTTTCTGTCGCAAGGTGATGCCCAGCATTTAATTTCCGATAAGGCATCTAATGTATATTTCAAAAGTTGCATAAATGTTACAACTGCTGTGTGTCGTTCCACAGAACGTGTTTTGCACAACGTAATCAGGTGCTTCTTGGTCATGGAAATACCAGAGTCACTTTCTATGAGGCTCTTCAACAGATCCGTTTTTTTTGCACTTGCTCGAAAAGTCGATAAAATTTCTCGCACAACATTGCGGAAGCTTTCAAATTCAGGCAGTGCATGGCGCAATGAAAATAAAAGGCCAATGGAGCTGCCTTTTTTATTGTTGCTGAAGCACCAACCCGTTCACTGGCCATGGCTCCTGCCCCATCATAGCCTTGTCCCACACAAAGAGACAGATTCAAACCGAGCTCACAAATCTTTCTTAGCAACGTTTCTCCAATAGCTTTGCCACTCAACTTGGTTTCATTATGCTCAATTTCACCAGAATTATTAGATTTGATGTCAGAAATCAAGTCCAATACCATTACCGTGTCCTCATGCAATCTCCAAACTCCAGAATCGCTAGGTGAAACATATATTATAACAATTGCCAGTTGTTCCCTTTTTTGGCGATCCAATGTTTCATCAGCTATGATAGACCAGAACTGTGCTTTTTTTATGTTAGCAACAACACTTTCCCTAATTATGTCACCAGCAACGCAAATAGGTTTATTTTGAATCAAGGATGATAGGTAGGTTGCATTAGCATGGGAAGTTTTTACATGGTCCTTTAAAAGTAAATCCCCACTACGAAGTCGAAAACGAAGTAACCCTAAAATTTCCGTCATTTTCTGTTCCCGCCATCCTATTTTTCTGGACTGTGAACATATATAAAAAATGTGTGTTTGCTTCACCCACACTGACGATGACAAATAGCTTAATAAAACTCGTGGAACTAAGCCTATATTAAAGACGATAGAAGAACAACAAATGGTCACTTATGTATACATATCATTAATATATTTACTGGACTGGGCATACATTACCTTCATCCGTGTTTTCCCTTTTGCTTTTTGAAAAACCATATGCAAAAAGTGACATTTTCAAAATTCAAGTTCAACCAAACCTAATTACATGCAGAGTTTAGACAAATTGATTTCTATTTGTGGAAAGTTTTGAGCAAAATAATGGGGCACTTGTAGTACTTTGTTATCGCAAAGCAGTAGCAGAATGGCGCCATCTTCCATCGTCATCGCGTAAGAACAGGCTTGGCAAGTTCACGGCTCCTGACAAATTAAAAATTGCGTCAAAATTTCATTTAAAAATTTAAATTATTATTTGTTTTGTTTTACAGGGATACAACGAATTTACATTACAGGGAATGCAGGGAGATTCGCATTTCATGTATGCGCATCTGTACGATACATAGGCATATAGGTGTAATTTAATTTTTGTAAATATGGGATGGGGGCATGGCCCCCGTGCCCCCCTCTGGCTACGCCAGTGGTTGAGGAGGTGGCTATATTTGTGTCGTTTTTGTTATTGAGGAATTTTGTATCAGCTTCTGTTGCTACTTGTTTATCTGGTTTGTCATTTTTTCATAAGTTACGAAATTTGCCCGATTTCGCAATTGATATTCTAGTTTGTAATCTCCTTGAAGGGTTTAGGAGGGATAAACCAAGGCGTGACCGTTGGCAGCAAACTACTGTTTCGCTGCTTAACATAATTTTGAGGAATCTATCCTTCGTGTGCTTGTCCAAATTTGAGACATTGTTATTTAAAGATGATTTCACCCTTGCCTTTTTTGCTTTTCGTGGCGGTGCTAAGGATGTTAATCATGCCTTGCAATTTGGTGATATTGTAAGAAAAAGTTCACCAGATCATCCTGGCTTTTAGTTCATTTGAGGAGTTCCAAAACAGATCAATTGGGGTCGGGAACATCAATTTTTTTCACCCAGGTCCCTGGTTTCCACCTGTACCCAGTTTTTCATTCATCAAATTAGGTCAAGAGGGTCGACGTCCTTTGGTACCTGGGCAATTTTTTGTTCACTTTGATGGGTCGCCAGTTACCAATTTTCTAAAGTTCTAGGTAAAGCTATTTCATAATTAGAAGGGTCCTTTTCCTTCCCATTCCTATCGCATTGGGACTGCTATTGTGTAGCTCTTTTGGGTTTTTCTAGTTCACAGATTCAGACCTGGGGTTGGCCGGTAGGTGGAAATCTGATTTTTTGAAGGGCTTATGTGCGCCCCTATGCAGTCTTTAGCAAGCAATATTTTGCTTAATGATAACTTATCATTTGTAGCTTAATTCTCACTATTGTGTTATTATTTTCTAATAAAAAGTTTTGCGTATCTTTTCTCTTCAGATATGGTGTGGATTGTCGGTGAATATAGTGCGTTGGGCGGCCTTTTACCTGCTACAAAAGGAGTCGAACCTGGATCTAGGACTCCTGCACGTCATTTGGCGAGGGTTCTCAGGGGTGAGCCTGACACAGTTCCCGGAGGCAATGGGCCAATTTGCAAGGAGTACGCCAAGGAAAAGGCAGCCGGATTATTTGGTTGTGCA
This sequence comes from Chiridota heheva, assembly GCA_020152595.1. Classification (NCBI taxonomy): domain Eukaryota; kingdom Metazoa; phylum Echinodermata; class Holothuroidea; order Apodida; family Chiridotidae; genus Chiridota; species Chiridota heheva. The sequence goes on along the minus strand of JAIGNY010001938.1, from coordinate 308,940 downwards.
TTTGGGTACCAATGACCTAGTGCACTATCCACTGCATGTAGTCGATTAAGCTTGATTAAGTAGGTTATCTACACTGCTCGCTAGCATTATCCTGATGTTGTATTGATATGGTCTGCTACTAATTAAGGAGGGTGGAGAATTCAAAAGGAAGAAGTAATTAATAGAAGGGGCAAAGGGTGTTCATGCGGCGGTATCGGGCACGTTATCCGACACCCAGATATTACGTGAGACAATTCACGTTTATTTAAACATGATGGAGTACATCTTTTCGATTATGATCAGGAGCTGTTTGTTGAGGACCTCCGAAAGGGTTTGTCTTATTTTCATACCCTCCATTTCCAGCTCTCGGATGTTAATTTCTGTCTTTATCAACTTTGATTTGGATTTCTTGTAATGTGTTATATATATATATCCATTTGCTAAGAGGCTGTAAAGAATAATTTGTTCATCTTTTAATCCATTGTGTTTCAGTATCTCCTCTCCCTTGTTTTGGGCCTGCCTCTCTGCGTGAGTTGAGTTGGCCTACAATATTTAGGCTTTATCTGCCAGGGATTTCTGTTGTAATGAATCCTTGGTGGTCGCAGGATTTACCTGGTAATAAAAACTTTCGGTGGTCCCAGGAATTTACCTGGTGATTTTTTCTTTCCCAGGGATTTGTTAATTATCATATTCTTGATGGCCCAGGATTTCCCTGGTGGCTTTTTGGTTTGCCCTGTTGACCTACACAGGGGTCCTGATTTTTCGTCTAAATTTAGTTTTGTTATAATGTTAACTTTCAATAAAGGCTGCGACAAACGTCAAAATAAACTTTGTGTTTTCTCATGTTGTTGTGTATTTAAATAAACAAGAAATATTAAAATATTCATCAATGATTCATCAATTGAAAAACAATCAGCTAAATTGAAACACCACGTAGAACTCCAGTCAAATATATTTAAATGATAATCAGATACTTGGTCATACAAATTTGAAATAAAGAACACGATTGTAAATAAACTGTGTTACTTTCTAGTTACGTATATTGTATTTTCACGAATCAAACAACAACAATATATATATATATATATATATATATATATATATTATATATATATATATATATATATATATATATATATATATATATATATATATATATATATATATATATATATATATATATATATATATATAATGATAATCAAATAGTACATGTACGAATCTTGTGAAGGACACAACAAGCGAAATTGTATTTCTGTCACCAACTGACCCAAATATACATATTTTTAATAATTTACATCAAAGCAATAAAATGATGCTTAAATTTCGTTAGACCTTTTTCTTCAAAGCAGAAACAAGTAAACAATGTAATTAATAAATACCGTAGTGTTTTTGTTATTTGACCAGCAACTATCACAGATAGTGAAATTTGTAAAAAATGTAAGAACTGACTGAGGTATC
>JAIGNY010001938.1:260000-302500 GCA_020152595.1 Chiridota heheva | reverse complement strand
TCTTAAAGCATGTGCTTCAATTGACTTGATTGTATAAAGAAATGTCAAGTCTTAGCAGATAACTCCTTGAATTATGGAAATGGCATTTTTAATTTTCGAGTACTGTATAGAGTAGCGAGCTTTAATCCATTTTCGATATGTACTAAACTTGTCATGTATGAATAAACAGTCAGCTAAGAATCTTCATGTAATTCTTGTAATTTGTTTCCGAATCAATTTCTCAGTCACTGAAATAATGGAGGCGTCCTCTATTTTGTTGAAATTTGATTGTGGTATGGCTAAGACTCTAAATGTTTTATTCATAACTAATTGCACCTTCAAAGAATTATGACAGATGATTAAAAAGAGATTTACGTAAGAAAATGATCACCTTGTATAATAGGCCTACATCACAACTTTGTATGCATGACACCAATTTCGACGAATATTTTGTTGCTCACATGGTTATTAAAATATTAGTGGCCTCTACATTCCATCCATATAATATATTATTATAATATAATATATATTTGATGTAAGGAACACAAACTTAGAATTGAGCATTAAACTGATGAAAATTACACGATTTATTTATATACCTATTCATTAGTTACACAACTTGGTTTAATTTGATAAGTTTTTGGAAATTTCGTTATGTAAAATATATTAGAACTAGGCCTACGCAAATTGCATTAGCGATTTCTGTGTATGATTCACGTATTATATCCTCCTAGTGCGATGTTAGATTCTCATAAATAAGAGTCATTTTTATCATACTTCGTATAACTTACATTTTCCCGAGGAATAAAATTCCTAATAAGAAATTGACTCGATCATCTAAAAGAATATGATTACAAAAAATTGAGGATTCATTAGTTTATGTAGCGTTTGCATTTCCGCATATCTTAAAAATCTCAGTGCAATTCAAAATACAAAGATGTAGAAAATACAAATTGTAACTTACTAAATATCTGATTTTCTGGTGATTATTTGATGTCTGTTTAACCTGAAATATTGCACAAAATGTTGATAAATCTGGATCAGGAACTTGAGTCTGAAAATTATCTCTGGGTGTAATTTAGAAGTAGGCTGCACTGAGTCTGACAACTGATGATTACAAATCTGGAATGACTGTAAACCAGCAGAAAGTCTCTTATTTATAATGAAAATATTCAGTCATCAGATTGGGTACCCTTGCCATATTCCTTTATTGTTGTATAATTACGTCATTTTGTGAAGTCATTTTGAGCACGTGATGATTTAATGACGCCAGCAGTTTTCTTTTATGTGATTTATTTACTATTGAAATAATACAAAACCCTATTCATATTTGAGCAAGCAAATAGGTGGGAAAAAATTACACCCTTGTACCAGTTGTCGTTAGTTTGCGATCATATGATTAACCCGTCTGTATATTAAGACAAATTATGAAAATTAAAGACCCGATTAGTATCGAGGGTAATATTTACTTATAACCAAAAAAAAAGGTATAATAATGATAAAATAAGATATGATCTTTAAGGGTGACAGATAATCAGAACGTTCCGAATGAAAATGCAAAATTATTGGAAAATTTCCGATAAGTGATTTATACAATCCAACATCCACAAGGGATGCAGGCATCACTAGAAGAAAGATCATGCCCTCTCATTGACCTAAAGAAATAAATTTAAAGGGGAGTTGGCGGAGTCGTGCTACCTCATAAGAACAGAAGAAGTAATTGAAGATAAAAAGGGACAAAACATTTGTTTAGATTGTTTATAGTCTCAAGCGATAACCATATAACCCTATGTGCTCTTCAGCTCAGTTTATCCTCCAAACAATGTTGGGGCTTCGTAGTTTCGAAACTATTTGAAGCCATCGGCTTTTCCCCTCTGTATGCCCCGAGGGGCTTTTCTCATCATTCTTCCAAATCGCCGGGAATTGCTGGCTTTACCCCTGCAAGTGTCACCTAAGCATTGATTTTTGCGTCGAAGAGCAAAGTTCTGAGCTTATTGAAAGCTTATTTAATTTCGGAGTTGTGGCTGATCTAAGTTCCAAGAGCCTTTAATTCACGCATAATTATCATAGCCAGTGACGCAACAATACGTATAGATTTATCAAGGGCAACTACTTCTTGTAGGACTCTTTCTGGGAAGGATGGGTATATATTGCCCCAACGGGCCCATATATTCCTTTTTTGATTTAGGGGGTGGGATGAGGGGGTCCGACTTTCCCTCTAGCATCGAATGCCAAGGCTGTGCCACTGATTGTAGTTAGTTGAAATTATGCTCGAGATATTAATTTAAATATATAAATTTTACTTTTTAAATTCAGCTGTTGATGATCGCCATAACACTTTTCTGTCAAAATAATGATTTCTCTTTTAAAGAGCTGGATTTTCATGTCCCTAGTTCAAGCTCATGCTTGAAAGCTCCTACTGTGTACCAATGTAAGTGAAATAGATACTTGGCATTAGATGGGGAGGGTTACAGACGGCAGGAAAGGAACGTGCCACCCTACCTCATCATGAAGGGGGGGGGGGAGTAAATGAAAAGTGCCCTTTGCACACACTTTTAAAGAAAACTTTAAGCGCCCTTTCAAAATGATATACTTCTTAAATACTGACCCAATAGTAGGCAACTACAGACAGCGGCGAAAATATGGCATATGGCTCCTCCCTCCCTCCACCCCCCTTCCGGACACACACGCACACGCACTTTTCGAAAACATGCAACCTTGATGTCACATGCCCGAAGCTCAACAATGAGCATGTGACATAACGTTATCGTTACCTTACACGCTTACAGCAGAGAGTTGACGCTGCCAAACTAAACTTGACCTTATACTCGCGCTGCTTAGAAGAATTGAATATGCCAGTACCAGTCGGAAATCTGACCTCGTTTGACCTGAAAACATTAAACATTGCGGACGTCATATAATTTTGAATTTGGCTCGAAATTCAAATGCAATGTACGACACAACATCGAGCAAAATTTCACCCTTTATAAGTCAAATTAACTTAAATGATTGAAACTTTATGGAGAAATATCATCAAAGCAAACACAGAACAGCCTAACCCTTATGTATACTGATATACAAGTGGAAAAAATAAGGTCAAGACCTACCACTAGTCCGATCGAACGTACCGGCCGATGGTCGAAAATTAGGCCTAAATTGACTTTTTCAAAATCAACAAAAGAATTTTATAGCTAAAATTGTAGGAAATTTACTTCTTGACACAAAAAACTAATCGACACTAGACAGTTACGCTGTGAACGGTAGTTCACAAAACGTTTGCATGCAGATTTCGAATGTTAAACACGCGTGTGATGGTCGCCATTTTGAACGCTGAATATTCAACATATATGACCAGGTATTTGAATATTAATCATCATTACACTGGTTCTATCAGTGCAGTTGCGGTAGTACACTGGTTCTATCAGTGCAATCGCGGGAGCAGCCTGGTTCCAACACTCAATTTGGGAGATTCAATTATTTGAAAACGATTGAGAAGGGCAAATTAAGTTCGGATAAAACAGTACATCTCAAATGACACTTTCCTGGTACATTTTAGAAGTATGGTGAACACTTTACAAATAAGCTAAGCTTTTAGATAAAATAAAAAAGACATAATAAAGGTTGGGTAAATTTGGGTTAGAGGTTATATGGGGGTTCAGTCGGTGGGGTTAAGAAAAATTGGATGAGATATTAAATAGAAAAAAGAGAAGACTGGGTTAAACAACATGACGAGAAGGGAGACAGTTCATAGTTTGCCCCTAATGTGTTATTTCCAACTGGGCTTGCAATAATATGAAGTTATGGATTCGACCAGGGGCAGATTGGCCAACTGACCCTGGACCAGTGGTCCAAGACGCCGATCCCAACACGCTGATCGACTTTTCCCCCATAACTTGAGTTTGGCCGCTGGCCCATTGGACTAGCTAATGTAATTTTTTTCAGAAAATAAAACAAAAATATTTGTATGCTTCATGCAAATGAACGAATAAACATTATGACACTTATCATTTTTTGCGTGGTAAGGTCAGACGAAGGCACCGGTCATTTTACCTGGACCGGTATATTTCTATGTGTCAGTCCGCGCCTGGATTCGACCCTCATATATGGTACACAAATGCATTTTGGCAGTTTAGCAAAATTGTTAGATCAAAAGTGGGTGTGGAAATTAAGTCCAACTGAGGCAGGGAGTAGATATTGCTTCTTATCTCCCATTCAATTCCTCCACTGTGTTCGGTATTTGTTCATAAAACACAAAATGTAACGTCAAAGTAATCCATGGTGTTGTCCTTCAGTACTTGGTCCGCGGGATACATTATCTTTTCCTCTTGCAAAATAGTAACGAATGGATAACATCAGGAAAATGACACAGCCAGCCTTAAACAAAATGAGTGTGGCGGTGATGGGGGAGGGGGAAGGGGTGATGAAGGAGGGTTATGGGGAGGGGGTGATGGGGAGGGGGGGGGGGAGGAGGGAAAGGTGAGGGGGACAATTGTGAGAAGGGTCGAACTGTGATGTCAAGGTCTAGAAATTACAAGGAAAAAGGTGGGCGTTTCAGCCATTCCCAGTCCTTTTGAGAGGTTGAGAGGAAGATCCTTGTTGCAATGGTGGGAAATAGGCGAAACAAAGGAGAGGAAATATTACTTGGCAATACTTCACATAGAACAAATACATTCTTCCCATAAACCTTTGCATATACACCCACTTTCCTTGGGATGCCCACCACAAGACAATGAAGCACCAGGTATCATTTTCTAGCCTGTGGTGTGACTTGGTTCAGGCTTGACCCTGAATCTTTGGGCTAAATAACCATCTGAAAAATTAATGAGGATGGGAACTTTTAAAAGAAGTTTTAAATCAGTTTAATTAATTCCAAAAGAATTATCTTTTTTTTCCGGTCAGTTTATAGTTTAAACAAGGTTGCCAACACAATGCTAAAACAGCTACAGAAAAACTCAAAATACTTCAAAGGTGAATTCAGGATGAGGTTAACCACAATGGGTGCACTGGAAATTGATTCAAACAATACAGAAGTAAAATTAGCACACCAATACCTTTAATTACTTAATGACCTCGACTGACCATCCTTACATCCACCTTTGGAATACTTTAATTTAAGAAAAGCAATAAATAAGACACAATGGAGACAGATTAAACAATAATAACTCTTGTTATCTTCAAATGCAACAAAACAAGAACCAATAAAAATACATCTTTATCAAGTTAACCTGAATAAAGGGTAGTGCTTATGTAAGTCTAGCAATACACAATATAAATATAAACAGCTGGCAAAAAAACTCCACATCAAGTGTGTATTACTGTAAGTTTCTTTAATATTATTTGTTATAAATATAACAAATCTGACACTTCTATAAAATTAAAATGAATGGCACTTCCTCGTATCACACAGACAGCCTTGGATATATACAGTATATGTCACCCAGACAATATACAGTATGTCACCCAGACAGTCTTTAATAAAACCAATGTCACCCAGACAGCCATAGATATATACAATGTCACCCAGTCTTTAATAAATACAATATGTCACCCAGAAAGCCTTAGATATATACAGTATATGTCACCCAGACAGTCTTTAATAAAACAATATATGTAACCCAAACCGGCTTTAATATATGTCACCCAGTCTTTAATACATACAATATAATGCACTTTCCACCTTACACAAATAGAAAACCAGACAGATACAAACAAGGCAAAACTTTATACTATGACTACTTTGCACAGGAAGCTCACAAGTGATAAATCATGGTACTTCTTAGAAAAATAGACACATTTTCTCCTTCTTTACTGTTCATATGTACATTTATAGTTGTAAAACTGTACATAGCTAGTATATGTCAAAAATAAACTGCAGTTTAAAAAGGTACAAACATGAAGAGCACAAATATTATGCTGTTAGTCACTACCAACACTTCAAACATACTACAGTTTTACACAGCTTTTTTTTTTTTTTTTTTTACACAGCTGCATTACAAAATAACTTTAAAAAAATAACATTCATGTGGCTATTGTACACACCAACTCACTTTATTGTGACCAAATAATTTATGGGCAGGTCAGGTCATGTACAAGAAAATTTAAAAGTTGTTGTATTCTGAATTTACAGCTCTTTGTAAACAACTTGAAACCTGTCCATAGAAAAGTAATCAATTATGTCCTCCCAAGGTACAAGTAAGAAAGAAAGACACTGATTGTAACATCTTTATCGATTGAATAACATGTGTTTCTTTACCAGCCAATTACATTTGGAGAGACAAACTTATTTGTACTTTTCACAACTTCTCCACAATCATCCGCAATTCAATGATAAATAATGAAGACATCATTGCTAATCCAACTGAATGTATATGGCAAACAATAGTCTTTTAGGCTAACTGCTCTCCAGCACTGGTTAAATTTGTCCATGCCCATAGCCACTTGCAGGACCCATGCCACTCATTTGTGAATGCACTATCTGGACGGCCCCTGGTTTCAGTAAATTCACTTTCAGGATTTAAACTGGACATCACTTATCTTCAATGCTACTAACTGATCACTCAATGAAAAACAGTAGCAGATCATACAATATCTTTGGGAGGGAGTAAGATGGGGAGGGGGGGCATAGTGGCATTCAATAAAAGCCCAGCAATGGTTAATGAAATGACAGGCGTCATGACATTTTCACTTTGACATACTTACCAATGGCTGCTAAAAGAGTTCGTAATAGTTTTTGGTTAAAAATATATAAAAAAACCATTTAGTATTTAGCATTCATCCATCACTGTACTGATGCATATGTACCTGTGAAAATAAAAAAATAAAAAAATGTTTGAGTAATCATGAGAAAAATCATACTGTACATAAACTATTATATACTATATATATGAGCCAAACTTGAAAGTGCTCAAGGGATTAAGTGGAAAGAATACAAGTCATCATTGGCACGGAAGTTACTGCTTGCTGGAATGGTTAACTTGTTCTATATATAAAGAAAACAGCAAGAAAAGACTTTGGTACCTGTGAAAATAATAAATTAATATAATGAATGTTCTTAAAAAAACTTTATTCTTTCTAAATTTGTATCACACACATGCATTCTTTAAACAAAGAAAATAAATACACTGTACAAAAACTTTATTCTTTCTAAATTTGTATCACACACATGCATTCTTTAAACAAAGAAAATAAATACACTGTAAATTAAGGCGGGCATTTGTACTGGCATCAGATATGGCAAATGAAAAACATACTGATCTTTGGCACACATGATATATAAAAGTAAAAGATAGGGATCCAAAAAGTGGTAAATGTTATATGTCTCTAGAAGTACACAGTTACTGGTATGGTAAAGCTTTTAAAATAAAAAAAGGAAGTAAAACTTTAGCACTTGTAAATAGCAGCTTCATGGCAAAATTAAAAACACTTAGTAAGCCTCACAATACAATGTCTCAAACAAAGGCAACTGAAAGTCAATAAAAGGCAGGCAAGTACTTTAATCTGTGCTTTCTACTTCATAGGAAAATAATTTCTGATGGGCTCCATTTTGCATTGCCCATCATATATACACATTAACATTTTAATACAATTTCAATACTAAAATTCATGGTTTCCATTAATCTAGAGTTTTATAAAATTGTTACCCGATACAGTAACATTTAAATAAAATTTTAAAATGTAAACCATGAATTGCATGTACAAATAAGCCTTCAAAATATAACATTTAGGTTCTAACTCATGGAAACTCTTAGATGATACTGTAAAGATCACCAGAATCAATAATCATCTCAACTCCAACTCCCTCTTCAAAGTCATTTTGTTCCTCGCAATCATCATTGTCACTGATATCTCCCAAAACATTGGGACCATAATCTGATTCATTGGAACTGAAATAAGATTCATCTGAGGTAACTTGGGAATCATCTGAGAGTAAAAGCTTCTAGGTCTTACTAGTTATTATACACATCCCTCAGTGCAGGTTGACATTGGGATTGCCATACGACAGGAGAATACTGGACCTTTGGTGTAATAATAAATACACCAAAATTTGGAGCTTCGTATTCATTAAGATCCATGGAGGCCGCCATTTTAATTGTAGTGATAAGGTTAAGTCAATGGGGATTTTTAATGAGAACGCAGGGGTATTTTTGAAACGAAAAACCAATATTAAATGAATATTCATTAGATTTAACCGCAGACTTTTCAATTTCATTGTGGACTTCGCGATAGAATAACAAAAGACTTCCGTTGACCTTTTGAACAACCCTCTCGACACAGGATTTCTAATGGCTCAGTCATCGCTGATACCATGTACATATATCATACGTTACATTACACAATTACTACCGTTCTCTTAGTAAAAATCCTATTCATATAACGTTATTACAACTTAAAATAGCGGCCTTCATGGATCTTAATGAATACTACGAAGCTCCAAGTTTTGGTGTATTTTCTTACTACACCAAAAGTCCAGGATTCTCCCTGACTGACGAGGGTTGTTATAGATTAGGTACAATTCCTTTTTTTTTAAATTCACACGTTGTATAAAATTGATGATTGAAAAATAACTTACTTTTTGGGTGTAGTTATATTACTAAGATTAATAATACACTTTTTCAATAAAAACTTTCCCTAAATATTTACCTATTTAGCACCACAACAGGATAAAGTTCTCTGAGATTCATATTTTGGTCGTCATTTTCACCGCACGTTTGTGATTAATTATTCAATGTTCGCAAACATTTTTTAGAATGTTCCACTAAACTGCAAGTTTATTTTTCACCGACAACATTTAAATCTTTGTTCATATAATTTTATTAAATAGTTTTGCTAAAAAAAAAACTGTGTGCGAAAACATATAAAACATCAAGAAATGTTTAGATTATATAATTGTACTTTATAAGTATTATCTAAATTTTTTCCTTAAATAATCTAAAATATAACACCCCTGCTAAAATATTATAGCCACGATGACAGTGTTTTGGAAGTGACTGTACTTTGAAGAGCTCGTCAGCAATTTTTACGGAAAGAAAGGTAATCCAAAATAATTCAATAAAAATAACTAAAATCACCTTAAAAACAATTTTTGAAGACATGAATGGGCTTCAAACATTGATTCTAATCATTGTGGGCGAAAAAGAAGATAGAATGGTTTTGTTTTCATTAAGATCTTAAAACTGAGATTTTCCTATACTTTTAACACCTCGCTTAAAATAGTACAGGAGGGTATAGGATTTTGTAGCACCCTCCGATGGCCAGCCATCACTAACGGCAGCGCAGCCATACTGACAGGCTGGCATCAGTTCGACGGTACTACAGGAGTACTAGGTCTTACGTAGTTGTTATACACATCCTCAGTACGGGTTGACATTGGGATTGCCATACGGCCAGCCACCACTAATGGCAGTCATACTAACACGGCTGACATCAGCTCGACGGTACTACGGGAAGTACTACTATTAGGCCTAGGTCTAAAACAGATAATTTGTTTTTCTAATGTAAATTTAAAAAGACACATTGTGAAACTGAGGCATACCCCTTGCTGCATGAGATAAACAACTGCTATAGACAATTCATTAGTACTGATAGTAATGATATGCCCAATGGCAAATTGCCAATGTAAAACTGTCTTAAGAAGAGTTAGCATGCACTTGTAGGCCTAATGTCATTACAGCCTGGCTAAATAATAAGCGTACTACTACTACTACTCGTTAGGGAACAAACACTGAATACAGAACTGAGTGATTTGTGAGAATAACAAAACAGGAAGAAGAAAAACTAAGCCCGAATGTTAGTCTAGGCTCTGTATAAATATCAACTGGCATAAAATTGCATGATGCTTAGTATTGCCTTCTCGACCCTAAGCTCCTGTATTAATAGGTACGATAAAAAATGATGTGGGTACTACAACACGTTAGGCTGCGATAAGGAGCCCCAAACCGGAAGTTCCACAAAATATTAAATTTACAAGAAATATCACACTCAACAAGTGGGAAAGTAAGATTGAACGATAATTTAAACTTTCGGCCGTTACATGGTACTATATGCAAGTCCATATCTGGCTGTCTATGAGAGATTCACAAAACCAAAAGTGCAGACTCGCCACTCACCTCTAAAGCATCCGATGGAAATGGGTTTGCAGTTAAATGCACCTGTTTGATCGCAAAAATGTGCTGAATATCCATATCTCTACGTTCACTACATATTCAACACCTCTACTTTCCACAGGTAGCCATGTAATTTTAATTTGACGTCACTAAATCTGAATATTCAGTACCAAAAACTGACTGATAATTCTAGGTAGCTCAAAACTGCATCTTCGGAGTTACTGCAAAACGACTTCCGGGTCAGCTGTAAATGTTTAATCAACTTGGGATAACGGCGGTATAGCGAGGTCAGATCTCCGACTGGTACATGTGTACCCCTTTATCTTAAATGTGATTGTTTGACTTTTTTTTAAAGAATTCAATACAATTCAATATAATAATATTTCATGAAACACACGTGAACAACTTAATCAAACCACGCTCTTTCGAGTCTGAACCTGAATTTGTTTGGAACCAATGATCCGATTCCTGCAATGGTTCAGTTCAGACAAAGTTAAACGAAATTCCTCAAAATTAGAACAAACAAAATTCCTAAGACAATGAAGCATATGACATCAAGGGAAACGTAGTATATTTTTTGTTAAGGTAAAGAATTACACGTAATGGTAGGTGTGGATCTCGCTGAAAGAATCAGATCATATGATAAAACGTCATTTCTTTAGCTATTCACGTGAGTTATTTTGTTGTCACGTCTGCACGTTAAGCAGAATTTCTCTGTCTGTCTTTCGTTTTATCATCTTAATTCTTGTTTTGAACTTCTGACCCTCATCTGCTCATACAGTTTTTCAATCTTTGACATAAAAGAAAATCATTCAATTCAAACAGTGGAGAAATATTGTGAGCCGGGTAAGGGCGAGTCTATGTTTTGGACAGCTAACCCTTTAACCCACATCTTATTAAGACGTTCATTTTCCTATCTTAGTTCAAAGGTGAAAGTTTATAGGTCTTAGTAGGCTAAGTTATACATTTTGGTCCAACCTTAAGATTTTTTAGCCCTAAATTAAAGAGTTTTGTTCAAAAATTGAAGTTTTTTGTGCATTGAAGTTTTGGTTTAAAATACACACGAATGAAAAAGATTTATATGTTTATAGCTTTGACAAAATTTAGGAACTTATTATTTCATTCATTATCTATTTATTTATTACTTTAATTTTTTTGGAAGGGGGTGGAGGTGGGGTGGGGTAGATGATAGGTACCCAATAACACTACTTGGCACTGTACGTCACTGAAAAGGTGCTTCTGCAGGGGAAGTTACTCCGGACCAAATTTTGAGAGTAATCGATAACAGTAGTCTTGTCGTTTATAAATGAATGCGAAAACATCTTAATGCTGTTTTTAAGCCATAAATGTAACAAAAAGGCTCATAAAGTTCGTGATGACCATTTTCGTTTGCATTTCAGCGCATACTGGATTGCTGGTCATTTCAAAATTTGAAACCGCTGTGGAAATAACTTTCATTGTGTTTCATTGTGACGATATTTTGGATTTTATTCGTATAAGCAATCCCCCTCATTCTATTTCAGGGCCGTAGGAACAATTTCTTAAAACGTAACATAAATTTTGACTATCATGCATTTGGAGAAAAGCACAAAAATTATAAACAGGTATATTAAAGTCAAACTTTGGAGTTTTTTGTTATCCTTTCTCGTGGGACGTATTCCAACTGTCCAAAGGGGTTTTAGGATTTTCTTAATACGTCTGAATAAAAGGCTTTTCATCCGGGCCAACCTTTTAATGAAATCAATTTTACGGGAGTAGTTCTTGGTGTACCCCAAACTTCATTCCAATCTTCGCCACTGTCATGCCCTCAATTAATGGCTGTGAATGATATATTTCATAATTATTCAGCAAATTTGGACTCGGTGCCAAACATATAACGGTTGGTATATTTGCTTTTTTTGTAGTCTTGTTTGGCTGCAAAAAACTTATTTGGCTTATTTTTGGCTTTGTCACCAATGATCTGCCAAAGGTCATGCCACGCCAAACCTTTTGAAATTGAAATGCTTGTAGGTATACAATACGCATATCTGCATTTTCATAGTTATTTTCATTTATCTGTTTCGCATTGTAATAACATATTTTCATACAGCAGGTCTCAATATTCAAATAATTATGTACTGCAGGTATCAAAAAACACTCATTTTTACACTGCATGTATCAAAATTATATACTGTCATATTGCAGCAACCAAAAAATTATCTCATACTGTAGTCCAATTTTGAAATCCTGGGCGGCACATACCTACCACTTTAGTATGGAAGTGCCCTCCCCCTCCACGTTTTGACTTCATTCAGAAAAGCCCTTGGATCCGCCAGTTGCCGAACCCTTTTAAGAAAACATTTTTGTCTTGATTGCTGTTCGGCTTTATTTGACTTAATTTGTTTTGTATTTTCAAGTCGAGTTGGTTTTAACATGTTTAAGCGATTAGACAATCTAAGTGCCATGGTCAAGTATTGACCCTTGCATCAAAGTTCGCCTAATTTTGTATACCAATAACACATAAGAAACAAAGCTTTCATACATCTCAAGTGGGGAAAAAATCATGTTTTTAAAGTGTTTAATATTCAATCAAATTTGCCTTTGATTTTAGTCTGAGACTTAACTGTGCACGGGTTAAAATAACTTGTTAAAATTTTAATTGTAGCATACAATTTATAGGTAGAGGCCATCGGTCGTATGGAACGCCATTTTATCTGTAATTTCAGATATATGTAATTCCATATTAAAGATAAAATGGCGTCCAACATATTCAGATATTTGCTTTCATTGCATTTCTCGTCTCTCTATTTTCATAATAGAAGATTGGTCTGGGGAATTCCGTGCAAGTAATGTCAATACGTCACATGTTTGACTGCATGTGATTAATATTTTTCCCCTTCTATACTTTATTGATTTGTTCAGTCTGCTGTGAAAAGTTTGGATCACAAGTTAACAAGTCATGATTCGTAATATAGCAGTGCGACAATCATGGCCGTACGGGCCTGCGTACGACCCCATCTTACTCAGGGGGTGGAGGGGCGAAGGGGGGGGGGGGGGTTCAAGTGATGAAAAAAGGAAAATTCTAAGATAAAATCTTAAATTAGGGTAATATTTGTAAATAGGCAGAGATGATATTTCCCCTGAAATTGAGAAACTTATACCCATGGGATACTAGATGCGCTGAAGATTTCTTCTTTTTGATTCCCCTGAATGGCTTTAAATCAAGACACAGACGTGGCAAAATCAAATTGATACCAAGTATGATAAGCATTTTGGATTCTACACAGGTAGATGAGAAACTTCTCTTGAAAATGGAGAAAGTTCAGACAAAATATTATTGGATAAATTCCTGTATTCGGAAAAAAAAACTTAGAAAAGGGTCACAAAAAGAAAAATGAAACCTGCCTATTGTGTTGCTATAGTTTTCCGCCAATTTAATTATCACAATTTTTGCTTGCAAAAATCCCTGGTATATCCTATAAGAATCCGCCAGTGTATAAGTCATGTGATAGGTTGTGATAGGTACTGGTACCCCCACTTTTGCAGAAATAACATTATGAAGGTCCCTTTGGACATTGACATCAAAATTAAAGCTTCATTATGGGGGCTAGTTAAGCCACACTGCATCCAACATTTCACACCACTCTGTTCGATTAACGTGTCGGGGTCGTAGTGGGCCGGGCAGTGTCGTAGCCAGCATTAAAAAAGTGAGGGGTTTCGAGGTCCTAGACCCCCCTCCCAAGACAAAGTGTTCAAAATTAGCGTCTGAGGGTGATTTTGTTTTTTTAAAGCAAAACATAATTAGGGGGGCGTCAGGACCCCCACTCCCCTCCGTGGCTACACCACTGGGCCGGGATTGACTTCATAAGAGATAATACAAAAGTCGTTAATTTGGTTTTAGAACAGGTTGGCTGGTTGGTCAGTTAGTATCATACATCTGTTTTCGCTGGAAATGTCAACGTTCGTTTATGCTTATACAGAGGCAAAACATTTAAGATGTTTGAAGGTCAGGGCTGTAGGAATGCATTTATATCGTAATAAATTCACAGTCTAGGTCACCTCCCAAAATAATTCATCTAAATATTCTTCTTCTTTTTGAGGCTCATCTGCTGATTGAGTTTCTCCCACATACGTCTTCTTAAACACTGTAAATTCTTATAACTTTGGGGGCTTCGTTGTTGCAATGCAACCCCGCCAGTACTTCACCACGGACCTTTTTTTTTTTTTAAACGCCATGCAATATAAAGAGCATGATGTGATGTAGTGAGATACACATCTCACTCAGTATGCCCTACATGCTACACGCTACTTGTACAGCCGATGCATATGGCTACAGTAGACAGTCATATGTTATCTGACTAGATGTGATAAGGATAGAAGATATAGAGGTTGAACATTTGCATGTATCATTTGTAGCTTTTGATGGATGACATTTGCAGCTTGAACAATTGAACTTCTCATCACGAAAATGCTGGCTAACGAACACATCATACTTTGACAAAACAACTCACCGAAAACATAAAGAAGAATTAGTTTCTTTTTAATAAAAAGCAATTTCATTAACCTTTGAATATTTCATTTCTGGTAAAAATGGTTGATTCACCGTAAGTGACAAGAAATAAAATTAATATGTTTGTAGCATTCTTTAAATACTGTACAAACTTCACATCATATCAATAAAAAGAAAACACCCATTGGTAAAATGTCTCCTACTCCTACATCATCATTTTCAATTATAGTTATGGGCAAATTATTTTCTACACCATAAACACAATAATCGAATAGAATCCCATTCCCCAACAAAGTTCTTTAGCGGGTATTTATCAAAAAACCTCTCTTAAAGGTCATTTATCGTGATTAAAATGTGGCGGAATACATTTGTATTCCCAAACGATTCTGATAGGCCTATCAATGTAAATGCATACCATTGTTTCGACCAATAAAAACACACGATTTGAAATCTATTTAACTCCACGTAAGAGACGACAACTGGCCTTTAAAACTTTTATATTTACAACTACTGATTAAGGTAAGTTAGATTAGTGAATTTGCAAATATCCAGCAGCAAAATAATCACAAGAAATCTTACAAAGTTTACTGTAAGTAACAATCATCACTTCAAGTTTTCAGACGAGACGGATTAGATATTTTCAATGGTAGAGGAGGTGGTGTACTATGTTTGTAAATGACAGATTTAATTACATAGGTGCTCCCTCAAGTTTTCTTGGTTTTTCGAATTGCGTGTGGTCTGATCAAAGAGCTTCTATGTAGAAGCTCTTTGGTCTAATGGTGTGAACTTATTGTTGATGGCGATGTTGGTAGTTCAGTGGTTGGTGTTGTATATAGATCAACAAATTTTTACTTAGAACAATCAGAAATTGCTTGACTGCTTTAGGAAAGTTGCTTCTAGCCTGGGTTATTATTTTTGGGGACTTCAATTTTCCAGACATTGATTAGAATTTTTGTACTAGTGGTCCACATGGTAAAGATTTTCTGGAAGTTGTATCAGACTGCCTTTTCACCCAGCATGTGTTGTTTCCCACGCGAGGTAGTAATTGTCTTGATTTGATTTTCAATAGTAAAGAAAGTATGGTTAGAAATGTGCTAAGTAACGGTTAGGTAGGGTGTAGTGATCATGACCTCATTAGTTTTGATCTGTATTGTTTCACAAAGGTTTCTCCAGCTAATAAAGTGGTTTTAGATTTTATGAATTCTGACTTTGCCGCACTTCAAGATAATTTGTCATTCGATATGACTTCTTTGCTCTGTGACTTAGATCCTTTTAAATCATGGGATGTTTTCCGAACTAAAGTTTTGGAGGGTGTGAATAGTTTTGTCCCATGTAGGCGTAATCAGCCAGTGTGGATGTCTCGGGAGGTTTTGCGGGCTGTTCGGAAAAAGAAGAAGTTGCGGCGTTGTTATAACAAATAAAAAAACAGTGGGTGTCCTGCAGAGCTTGCTAGGTATAAGGATCATGAAAAGTTCAAAAAGGGTTTGATAAGAGATACTTAGGTACTTTTTATAAAAAAAGTCATTTCACTCTTATCTTCGCAGTCAAAGCAAAAAACCAAAGAGGTTGTTTGTCCCCTTCAGGGTAATGATGGTGTTACTATCAATAGTGGTAAGGATATGGCTGAGGTTTTGAATGACTACTTTGTGTCTGATTTTACTAAGGAGTCCCCTGCTGATGATGTTGTCGATTATCTTAGTGTGCACTCTCCAGTATCCGTTAAGGCTGTTGATTTTTCACTTGATGTTGTGTCTAAGAAGTTGAAAGGCTTGATTTCAAATAAAGCACCCAAGTCCAGATGGTATACATCCTGCTGTTTTACGTGAGTGTTTTGATGTTCTTTCTTGTCCCCGGAGTATTATCTTTTTAAAGTGCTTTGATGTTGGGTGTTGTACCTAGTGATTAGAGAATTGCTAATGTTACTCCTAAAATAAAATAAAAAAGGTGACCACAGTTTGCCCTGTAAGTATATGCCATTGAGTCTTATAGTGTTGTATGCAAGGTCATGGAGTCCATTGTGAGAGATGTTGTACTAGATCATTTACTGGTCAATGGTTTGTTGAATTTGTCCCAGCATATAGTTGGATAAATTCTTGGTTAATTGACAGGTCACAAAGAGTTGTCGTTAAAAGTGAAGTATATCTATGGAAGAAGGTTACAAGTGGTGTTCCTCAGGGTTCTGTATTGGATCCGATTCTTTTCTTAATCTTCATTAAAGATATTGATGTTTCCCTTGGCTCCAGATTTGTAAATTTGCTTATGACACTAAGCTGTACAGGATTGTTGATGATGATAGGGATTCTTCACTGTTGCAAACTGATCTGGATAAGTTAGTTTCTTGGTCCCAAACGTGGCAGATGTCATTCAATGATGCACAGTTATTTATTTTGGTCAGAGCAATTTGGCTTTTGATTACTGCATGAATGGTTCAAATATTGGTTGTGTTGATCAAGAAAGGGATCTAGGTGCTGTCATTACTAGTAATCTAAAGCCTCCTAAACAGTGTGCTTTAGCAGCTGCAAGGGCAAACAGGATGCTTGGTTTGATTAGAAGAATTTTTTGTTTTCTTGGTAGAGAGGTTGTCCTTAATTTGTATAACCAGTTGTTCAGGCCTCAGCTTGAGTATGCTATTCAGGCTTGAATTCCCTTTTATGAGAAGGATAAGTTCATTTTGGAGCAGGTTCAGCGAAGAACCACTAGACTTATTTCCGAAGTAAGGAATCTCTCTTATGAATCTAGGTTGTGAATTCTTGGTTTGACCACGCTTGAGTTGAGAAAAGTACGTGGCGATATGATTCAGATTTTTAATTTCCTATATGGTAGTAATGCTTTGACTTCCCGCAATTTCTTGTATGTTTCAGCTAATCCTCATGTGACACATGGTAACAGTTTGAAGTTGACTAAAGAGTTTTCTTGGATAGATATTCGGCATTTGAGCTTTTCGCAGCTGTTAATGAGTGGAATGGTTTGCCTGAGTGGGAAGTTAGTTCCAATTAAGTTCACAATTTTAAAGTCAACATTGATAAGTTCTTTACTAACCCTGGACGTCTTTGATTTTTTTTTGGGGGGTGGTAGTGTTGGTTTGGATTTTTATGGGGTGACTCACCCTTCTTAAGCCCGTCATCTTATGTTATGTTATGCCATTCCACCCTGTCCCACTTGTCGACTCACCCATGTTCCACATACCAACTCGCCCTGTTCCACATACCAACCAGTCCTGTTCTACATGTCCAACATGCCACTGCATCCTGAAGAATATGCCACTCCACCCTGCCCTATATACAATTCCACCCTGTCCCACATGAATTACCACCCTTATCCTAATTCCTACAGCTACTTGGCATCAGCATGCCAAGAATGTCAATATCATAACAAAAAAACTAATCCAAAAACCCATACCCAAGATATTATATATTATTATTAAATATTCTTCAGAGGCGAGGAACCTTTTATTTGGGGGTTTTCATTCATCAGAAGACTAATCTTCTTATATCTTTTGATACCCAAGACATCGTAGTAAATATTCTTTAGAGGAGAGAAGCCTTTCATTTTTTTATTTATCTCAAGATAAATCTTCTTACATCTTTTGATACCCAAGACATCTTAATAAAAATTCTTTAGAGGCGAGGAATCTTGGAGTATTATTTTTTCATTCATCCCAAGACTAATCCTCTAATTCCTATTCATGTTCAGGAATTTTATTATCATAACAGACTCATTCAAAAAAACTAACCAACAAACTAAGAAAACTTTACCCAAAAACTTTAAGAGGACGCCGACGCCGAGTGTAGTAGAATAGCTCTACTATTCTTCGAATAGTCGAGCTAAAAAGTAAAGCACAGTGCAAGAAAATCTTTAAACAATCAAGGATTATCAGTTGTATCATCACATGAAAAATATCAACGTTAAGTATTTTGACTGTCTAAAAACTGTTATGATTTATAAATATTTGGGGATTAATTACCACTTTTACATTTGTATTTGGGGAAAACAATAGCAAAATACTCTAAAAAAGAAATACAAGTATATTACATAGAAATAAATAACTTAAAGGAACAGTGTGAAAAAAACATCTCAAAGGTTCCTTATAGGTCAATGGACATATATCAATTTCTATATTGGTTGAAGGAGTATTGAAAACTGAGCAGATTAGTTTTTGAATTCCGGAAAATCTCAGACGCCAGGAGAATTGTTTTTTCCCCGAAGAGAGAAAAATCTCAGACGCCATTCTGAAGATTACCTATGATGCCTCTTACGAAACAGTGTAATGCTATGGCACAGAACTTGTATGGGTTCTAACAAATTTATAACCTAGTGGGTCAATTTCATTTTTGCATTTTCAAAATCTATACCTAATCTATGAAATATCCAGTTCCAAAATGGACATCTACCACGCCTTTAAAAGATATTTAATGACAAAGTTACAAATTTTGGCCTGTTTTCGCTGGGGATTATCGAAGTAGCGCAGACACCATCCAGTACCAAACAAGAAAGAGAATGTCCATTGCACAAACAGGTATACACACAAGGCCCTTCGCACATACAATGACCGCATATAAGCTAATTAAATACCGTAGGTTAAAGCACTTGTAAATGAAAATCCGGAAGTTACATAATTTACATAGGTTTTCCCCTTTTCAGGGGAAAATAATTTTTTTCCTGAGAGTCTTTTTTGCAAAAATAAGCACAACCATCTCAACTTAATACTGCTTAGACAGTTAGATGTTACTCAATTTTATAAATAGAGGCAGAATTCCCTTGTGGTTCCGATGCTAACTTTAGAATGGAAACATTGTATAATTTGTATTGCATTTCTTTAAACGTCGTGTTCTCACATGCTAAGTTTATTCATCATACTGGAACCTGTAGTTTTTGTTTCTTGTTTAAGTGTTGAGGTTTTGGCCTTCAGCTATAGGTCTCAATCAAAACAGCATCTGCGGTCTTCCTATGTGTTAGTCTGCATAGGAAATCTTTAATTTGTATATACCATATAAAAAGAGACCTAAAACAGAATCTTGTTAAGAATAATGAAGCCAGAATGCAAATATGCATTGAGATGGAAGCAAATTGTAACAAATGGACGCTCACACAAAATGAGGGGTTCCATTAAATTTAAAGGCCCAGATGTCCTACATGACAAACAAGAACATAGGACAAACTTACTCATATACTGAAAGACATTGTAACAAAAATAATACTATTTTAGAATTAAATCCTTCTCATAAGAACAACATTGATGACACTTTGTACTCTCAAGTACAAATAGTTTTGAAATAAGTTTATAGCATTTTGTTTTCAAAGCACCTCATATTTCATAATCAAGTTTCTATTCAAATCATATTACTGGCCGTTTCTAGAATAGTAGTTCCCTAAATTTAGTAACATTTGACCGTTTCTCATTTGGTATCTTCATATTTGTAAACCCATTAGACAGGATCAGGGGCATCGGAAGAGTGGCCTCTCAGGGAAGGGGAAGAATTTTCCCGGTTACAAGCAGAAAAATTGAACTAGTAAATAAAGTTTCAATCAAACGTTGCTGTCAATCGGGAAATCTATTTCAATTCGCGGGAAATTTCTTTAATTTTAAAAAGCTGTCTTCAATTTTCAGGAAAGGTTACAAATTTTCACCCCAATTTCCAATACTTAAAAAAAATCTAGCTCAATTTTACAATTTTTTTATGAATAATTCCCCAATTTTACCTCCCAACTGAGCAGAAAGCATAAAACTGGGCAGGTGAAATCCTCTCAGAGGGCAGCTTCCTCCCCGAGGGCAGCTTCCCCCCTCCCAACATGCCCAACTTCCTACATCTCTGAATAGGATGCATTTCAAGGCAATGCCAGTTCCAGATCATCATGTCGTTAATGCAGCTAGTTCCTTCTTGTAAGCTTCGACATCATTATAACCCCATGTCCTCTTTTTCAGTGGTTGAAAATAGCTGGAATAAAGAAAATAGGTAGAAATATATGACATGAGCAGCGGGTAAAAACACCAAATATATAATAGCTCTACATTAACAAAAACAATTTTGCAATTTAATTATCATAGATATCCAGCGAGAGCTATAAAAATCAGTTCAAACAGACCAGGAGTTAATCTACCTACTGTGGTGTGGCGTTTATTATACCTGTCTACAGACCACGAGGCCCTGGGTTCAAGCCTGGTTCGGGTAGACACGCCAGTGTGCCACAACTGGTTATCAAAGGCCGTGGACATAGACTTGGTAGTCGATGTTATGCTGTCCGTACGTCGACCTGTGTTCTCGTCCGGCTGTCTGGGTCGTATTAAGCGTTTCGTGATAGCATTGTTACTATCATAACCGAATACGCAGGCGACGACCCCGTCATTGTAATTGTGTGTTCACTCGTCGTCATCAGGAGTTAAAGAAGGTAACCTACTAACCTAGTGGTAATGCATTTTAACCTGAATAAACTTCTGAAAGTTATAGAGACACAAATGATCTTACTTATGAAGGAGAAGTAGACAATTTTTGTTTACCTAATTTTAGATGGTTGAAAATTTAAAGAATATTTCAAATAGAAACACAATAGACAAGAATTCTATTAGCTGACAAACTAAAGTCTATAAATCAAAGTAATTACGCCTAAAAAGATTTTTGTTTGCCCTCCTCCACCGCCCCTAACTCACCAAAAAATGGAAGCGGCTTGTTTTTAAAAACATTTTTTTTTTCGATTTCAAAAACCTCTTAAGTTTCGTAAAAATGGTGTGGCAACCATTTTGCTTTACCATATTACATATTAATACTCTACGTTTAAGAAACTATTTTGCCAAACACGGGCCACGTACATGCCTCAAACTTTTCAAAGGGCGACCAGCCTTTGATTTAATTTCAATCGAGAAAAAAAAAGATGTCGGTCATTAGTGTGATAATGGTCTTTTATAGACCAGAAAAAGCGGCGTTGTTGTGTCGAGCGATTGCTATGAACTTCTTCATTTGCTTGTTGATGAAGACGGTATCCTTACAGAGGTCCATTTTGGAGAAAGAAAAAAACAACTTTTTCCGCCCGCCTCTCCCTTACAATTTTCCACAAGGAAAGGAAAACAAACAATTAATTTTTTTAGGCCTTATGCAAGGTATAATTTCCTAGTTAGTCAAAAAATTCTTTTTTCTGTAATCAGAGATACTTTTTCAATATTTAGAAATATTGCACTGAGGTTTCATTCAGCATACGGTTCAACTTTCACTTTTGTATCATACAGCTATTCCGTTATTGTTTAAGTCTTAAATTGCAAAGCTTGAAGCAGGCATTAATAGTTGACATATCACTTTATTTACTAGGCTGCAAAATGTTGGAAACATTGTAGAATGAAAAACTAATATGATTCATAAAACAAAATTTGCTAGGGTTTACAAAACTTCCAAAACAAAGAGAAAATCTTTAAAATCCGAAACAACAAACTACACACCATTGACTTGCAGCATTCACATGAATTTTTTAGTTTTTCAGGCTGATTAAGACAAATATTCACATCTTACTTTTCTAAAATGTATTCCTTTACTTTCTCTTCCGTCACTGACAGACCACTGTGTAGCACCTCAAGATTTCTGTCTGCATCTGGCTGACTACAGAGGAAATGGGAATTACAAAATTGATTATTTTTCAAGATTCAGACCACCCTTTAATTATTTCATTCGACTACAAAAATGTTGCCTTCCTACTGACCCAATTGTTCTCATCAAGTAGTGTTCCATTTCCTGTATCTTGATGTAAGATATTCCAGAGTGCAATAATTAGCAATGCTATTTGTCAACAAGCAAAGCGCAGCAAATTCCCACCATACAGTCATGCACAAAAAGCTCTTGCATATCGAATGAGCTGATTTAAATAAATTGGCATGTTCCAATGAAAACAATAACAAAGTTACTTTCAATGCATACTTGTAATGATAGAAAGTGGAATAATTGCACATCATCGAAAATGTTTCCCCAAAACAGTTTATTGCTGGGGCTTTGTCCTAGAATGTGTAACCTGACAAAGGAAGAAATTCCATGAGCAAGTACTAATTTACCTTCCAATTCCTACCAGGGTGACAGGTACTTCACGGTGAGATAATGTATAATGTACGGCAAGCCTTGCAATATCAACAGACTTTGACTGGCTAAAGATGGCAGCTTCTTTCACTGCATTCAGCACTTCCTCTGGAGCTGGGTGCCACTTTTGGGGACCGTTAGGAGTCAGCATCCCCATGGACAGCGGGCTTGCATTAATCACACCTACTCCCTTTTCCTAAAGAAAAGATTTGCATCAATAAAGGATTAGTTTATATGAAAGAAGAACTCAAAAGAAACAAAACGGTAAAGAAAGCATTAAAAAAATCTTCTTCCGTTGAGGAGATATTTAAGTTTAAAGTCCTGTATCATTTGTGTAGAAATCAGATGTGACGTTACCTCAGATTCCTCAGTCTTTATGTATTCTATCATATTTTTAAAATTTTCTTCAAAATACACTAACAATTGTTAAGAATGCGAAAGTGATGGCGGCAACCATCTTTAGTAGACTTACTACACCAGTCATTTCTACAGAGATGAGACTTGAATATCTCCTTCACGGAATAAGATATTGAAGAAATTTCTTTAACCTTTTGTTTCTTTTAAAGTCCTCTTTAATACCATAACAAGATTACGAGCTAAGAAGGGTTAGTGCCCCTCCCCCTCCCAAAAAAAAGCCCAAACTAACACCACCACCACACACACACACAAAATCAAAGATGCCCAGAGTTAGTAAAGAACTTATTATTGTTGACTCGAAATTTTGAACAGAATTGGAGCTAACTACCAACTCAGGCAAACCATTCCACTCATTAACAACTCTTTGCGAAAAACTAAAGTGCCGAATATCTATACGGTAGAACTCTTTGGTCAACTTCAAACTGTTACCACGTGTCACATGAGGATTAGCTGAAACATGCAAGAAATTACAGAAGGTTAAACCATCACTACACCAGATAGGAATTTAAAAACCTGAATCATATCGCCACATACTCTTCTGAACTCAAGCGTGGTCGAACCAAGAATTCGCAACCTAGATTCGTAAGAGAGATTCCTTACTTCGGGAATAAGTCTAGTGGCTCTTCGCTGAACCTGCTCCAAAATGAACTTATCCTTCTCATAAAAGGGACTCCCAAGCCTGGATAGCATACTCGAAGTGAGGCCTGACTAACTGCTTATACAAATTAAGGACAACCTCTCTACCAAGAAAACCAAAATTTCTTCTAATTAAACCAAGCATCCTATTTGCCCTTGCATCTGCTAAAGCACAATGTTTAGAAGGCTTCAGATGGCAACACCTAGATCCCTTTCTTGATCAACACAACCAAGATTTGAACCATTCATGCAGTAATCAAAAGTCAAATTGCTCTGACCAAAATGAATAACTTTGCATTTATCAACATATAAGATGAACTTGCTTTACCACTTGACCAGTCATCTTATAATAGGTTACATTATGTCCTGGTTTAATCGGAACTTATGCAAATTGTTAATTATTCTGTAAAGTCCATGGATCCCCACAATTTAAAAGTCAATTAAAAATAGCCATCAAATCAGAGCGAGCACATTCTTTGAAATTTTACAATAGCAGGCTAGTCTCTTAAGTTATGGCTGATGGAAGTTTTTACATTTTTATTGTTGTGATGTGCACAAAGTACAAAATAGGAACTTTCAAAATGTTGATATCGTTCTACAAATTGCTTTCCTAAATTTCAGTTATAAAAAACCCAAAAAACAGAAGAATATCTATTATAGTTGATTTGAGTTTGGTTAATACTCAAATCATCTTTGTTTGATTGTTTTTCATGTTCATTTTTCTTAGATTATTAAACAGTTAAAACATAAATAAGAAATAAGCCCGTAAGCACCACATAATTCCAGTAAAAATTTCTTTAAGAATTAAACAACATTGCCCATTTTACTTGCAATATAGCATCCATAGACCTGTAAACAACTGTTTTCTTTAAAGACAGATAGCTAATTCACGAGAGTGCTTAGAAGTTTTCACTAATGCCAGCATATTTATTTAATTATATATTTTTTGTGGTGGTGGTGTTAGTTTGGGCTTTTTATGGGGTGACTCACCCTTTTAAGTCCGTCATTTTTTTTGTTATGTTATGTTATATTATAATTTTGTCTTACTGTGAGTCCCTTTGAATAACCAATAGCATTATCCAATTAATATTTGAACCATTTTTATCCGGAAAAGTCACAGCTCGGGCAGCAAGTTCTTTTCAGCTACACTGCCGAGTACGGTAAAACGCTTAGCCAACTAATAAACAATCAGCTACAGCATTTTAAATAATGGGGTGAAGAAGGTATTCAAATATCTTATTCCGTTAAGGATGTAGTCAAGGTTCTCATCTTCATGAAATCTCTTACTGTGAGATTGACTTCATCAGGAGAATGTAACTCTTTTGAATTTTCAATATGGGATATAAACTCAGACAATCGTAGATTTAAACTACTAATTGTTTACCGCCCACCTTATTCAACAAATCCATTTTCTTGTAATTTATTTTTTGATGAGTTTAGTGATGTACTTGAACAGTTCCTTGATACAAATGAGCCTGTTTTAATTACAGGGGATTTTAACATTCATTTTGAAGACAAACTGAATCATGATCAAGTGAAAATTTGTACCCTACTCCCAAGTATGTGCCTTGAACAACATGTGTTGTCTTTCCTACTCATACCAGTGGTCACACTTGAGACTTATCTATAACACGCTCAAATATTGAACTCCAGTTATCATTCCCTACATCGGATTTTTACATATCAGATCATTGTTTCATTTCAACTTTTTTAAGATTCCCTAAACCAAAACTTGATGAAAATACAATTGTTTACAGAAAATTTAAATCCATATCCCCTCCAACGGCCTGCATGTATGACTCATGTATAAGACAAATAATCAACAACCATGCACCTGAACATGTAAAAATATGGTAACTCGTCCAAAAATACCCTGGTACAATAATCAAATCAAGGATTTAAAAAAAGAAACGCAAAGCGGAAAATGTGTGGCGCTATTCAAAATCTAATGTTAACTGGATTACTTACAAAGAAAAGCGTGACATCTACACAACCGAGTTGAATAATGCCAAACATCAATTCTACTCTATTGCTGAAACAAATGGTGATCAAAAGAAACTTTTTAGAATCATGGATACTCTGCTTGATCAAAAGCCCATCACCCCACTACCTCCTCACAATGATGCTTCTCATCTTGCCTCAAAATTTGGCGAGTTCTTCAGTGTTGCAAAAATTGCCAAAATTAGACATGAGCTGGATAGAGAGGTTGTGATCACACCCTTTGAGTTCTGAAGAAATGTTCCCGTATGGACTTTATTTCAGCTCTTGGCAGAGGAGGATGTACAAAATCTGATACTAGAAGCAAAATCTACTCAGTGCATCCTCGACCCACTACCCACTTGGTTATTAGAGGAGAATATCAATGTTTTCCTTCCATCTCTTACTAAACTGCTTAATCTTTCTTTGCAACATGGGAAATTCCCTAAGCAATGGAAAGAAGCCATAGTAAAGCCATTACTAAAAAACAAGGGCTTGATGTAACATATGCTAACTATCGATCAGTAAGCAATCTTAGTTTCTTGTCTAAAATACTTGAGCGTGCTGTTGTTGAACAGATGATCAAGCATAGTCAGCAGCATGACTTATTACCTTCCTGTCAATCAGGGTTTCGCCCATTCCATCGCACAGAAACTGCTTTAGCTAAAATTCAATTAGACATACTGCTGCAACTAGACAAACAAAATAGTACTCCTTGACCTAAGTGCGGCATTCGACACAATTGATCATGGTATGCTTCTCAAAACCTTAAATAAGCGTTTTCGCATTGATGGAACCATCTTAGATTGGTTTGAATCCTATTTCGTTTAAAGGAAACAAAAAATCCTTATCAGCACTGCTGAATCAAGGGCATTTGATGTAAATTTTGGTGTGCCTCAGGGCTCTTGTTGTGGACCCCTCTTATTCACATGGTATGCATCTTCCCTTTTTGATGCTTTGATAGCCTTTTCTCCAAGTATTCATGGTTATGCTGATGACCACAGCGTATACATGTCGTTCAATGCTAATGATCCATCAACTATTGTGATCTCAGTCATAGCTGAAATTGAAGGTTGTTTGAAAATGGTGAAAGATTGGATGATTTACAACAAACTCAAAATGAACGATTTAAGAAGTGAAGTCATTATTTTTGAATCCAATCCAATTACCAACTTACTAAATCAAATATTGGCAGTATTGCTATTGGTAACGACGGTGTGAAATTATCTTCCACTGTCAAATATCTGGGCGCTTGGTTAGATCAAGGTATGACATTGGCTGACCATGTCAATCACAAATGCAAAACTGCATTTTACCATTTATTTAAGATTAGAAGGTGCATGAAGTTTCTGGACAGAAGCTCTGCAATATCACTTGTAAATGTAAATGTACTTGTACATAGCTGCATAGATTATTGCAATGTTCTCCTTGCAGGGGTGCCAGGTGTTACAGTTAAAAAAATTCAGCGTGTTCAGAATTATGCTGCAAGGCTCGTCACAAGAAGCAACCCTTTCACTCCATCACTTTATCTACTGCAAAATCTTCAGTGGCCACCTGTCTCATATAGAATTGAATCTAAAATTGTATTCTTCATTTTTTACATCCCTTCATAACATGGCCCTCTTATATCTGACCGAAATGTTTCATTATAAACAAACCAGTTACCGACTTCGCTCTCAAAACCACCTCATCCTTTATGTTCCAAAAAGTAAACTTACATATGGCGATCGCTTTTGCAAATATTTGGCTCAAAACGTCGGAATGACTTACTTCTTTCAATAAAATCTGTTCAATTTCTTAAACAATTCCACACCTTGCTTAAGACTCACTTATTTAATTGTGCTTTCAAGTCCTCTTCATAATTTTCTTGTTCTTTGTTTTCTTTATATTTCATGCTTATCTTATTTACACATTTGTATTCATTTTCTTTATATGCATATTTTGTAAGGCGCATTAGAATAAGTTATTTAGATAATGCGCCATATAAGTGTAATAAACTTAAACTTAAACTTATATCACGTCTCATTTTAGTAGAAACGACATAAATCAGACTTATTAAATGTTACATTACATTCTCACATTCCTTTATGTACTCCTAGTATTGTTTTCGAAAAGTTTGTGGCTTAAAATAAATATGTCAGAAAAGTATCGAAAGTTATTTCTACACAAATGAGAACCTGAAACTTAAAATAATTTCTTAAGAAATAATTCTCGTATTTTATTTCTTATTGAAATAATGAAGTAGTTTCTTCACCACTTTGTTTCTTTTAAACACCTACTTCCATATAAGATGACGATGTTTGACCACAGAACTTACATCTCTGTTCAAAAGCTTATCACGGTCTTTATAACATTCGTCAGATTGCTAAATATCTCAATGTAGATTCCATGAAAACCCTTATTAATGCTTTTGTTATAAGTCACATTGATTATTGTAATTGAGGACTACCTGATTATCAACTTTACAGAATTCAAAGAATACTTAATGGTGCTGCTCGGTTGATTTTCAGACTACCAAAATGTTCTCACATTAATGCTGTTTTGAAGTCCCTTTACTGGTTACCAGTCAAACAAA
This sequence comes from Chiridota heheva, assembly GCA_020152595.1. Classification (NCBI taxonomy): domain Eukaryota; kingdom Metazoa; phylum Echinodermata; class Holothuroidea; order Apodida; family Chiridotidae; genus Chiridota; species Chiridota heheva. The sequence continues at coordinate 274,273 of JAIGNY010001938.1, read as the reverse complement.
GAATTGATCATAAAATTATTACACAAGTTTTCAAGTGCATTAAAGGCCTTGCTCCAAAATATTTATGTGAAATGGTAGTTAAAAAACCATCCCGCTATGACTTTCGTTTCAAGTCCCTGTTTGTTCCCCGTATTAAGCATAAAACTCTTGGCGAAAAAGCCTTTGCTTATAAAGGTCCTTGGTTGTGGAATTCACTCCCAACTGAAGTCAAATGTATTGATAATGTATCCCTGACCTCCTTCAAAACTAAGCTTAACACTTTTTGGTTTAAAAAGACATTAATCTAATGTGCAGCTTGATCCATTGTATTTCTATTTATGTTGTCATTTTTGTATTCTAATTTTTGTTTTCGTATCTAATTTCCTTGTATGTAAAGCGCTTTTAAATGTTTTTACCAAATTAGCGCTATTTAAATTTATGTATTATTATTATTATTACTATTATCTCACCTTAAAATATTCTAGATGATCCAAAGGGTGGAATCATTCAAACTCAGATGACAATAACTCAATACAGTGTCTATCTTCACAGTACTGTGATCCAAAATATACCTGTGGACAAAAACAAAACATTGTAATTTCCAGATAAATTTAAACTTCAAGGAATAGTTCAGGGGTCAAGCAAGTGCATCTTATATAAAGAGGACTTTAAAAGAAACAAAATAGTGGAGAAACTTTTTCAATATCTTATTCTGTGAAGGTGATATTCTAGTCTCATCTTTGTAAAAATGACTGGTGTAGTATGTCTACTAAAGATGGTTGGCGCCATCATTTTCGCATTCTTAACAATTGTTAGTGTATTTTGAAGAAAATTGTAAAAATATGATCAGAATACATAAAGACTGAGGAATCTCAGACTTGCCTGACCACCAGTGACGTTGCCATGATTTTTCATACGGGGAGGGGGTGGAGGGGGTATTGAATTGAAACAACACAATATTTAGTGGTGCAGTTGAGGTGACACCAAGGTGTGTCACTTTGACTTGTCGGCATGGGGTTCAGGGGCCCGCTTAAGAGCCCCTGGTGGGGTCCAGGGGCGAAGTGCGTGTAGGGGTCTAAGGGGAAAAGCCCCCAGATGCTCTTGCAAAATTGACATTTAAAGGGGAAAAAAGTATGTCACAATGCATAGTAAGAAGGTGTATTATACAAGTCAAAATTCATGTCAAAGAGAGCTATAATACACTATATACAAAAACACAAAATCATGAAAACGCATAAAGTGGAAATATAATGTTTTATTGTTTATGTTTGTACATGGTTAGGTTTATTGCTACTCTTGAAAATATGGGTTGCCTTAAAAAAGGTTTTCAATAATTTACTACAAACTTGTGTAAAAGTTGTCAAACTTTTAAAATAAGCATGTTCTGTATCACGTGCACTCCGACACCCCCTCCCCCACCCCCTCCACACTCTCTCTGTCTTAGTTCGTGTATTTAAATACGAAATCGCACAAATGTTTAAGAACCTTTTTTCTGAGGAAGTGCCCTTTAGAAATCCAAAAACATAATAAGCACTTGGAATGTCAAAGCTTGTTGAACCGACGGCATCAATCTGAACCGACGGATTAAAATCTGAACCAACGAGTAAAAATATTTAGCCACTGCTGACCACTGAACTAATCTTTTAAATTCATACTCGGTCCATTATGACCTACCATGCCGGTCCATATCCTCGGTTTCTGTGTCATAAGCGGATGAGATATGACACCCCTAAACAGAACCGGTTTATCGCAGGTTAACTTCCCATCAGTCAGTTAGTGCTGGTACGCAGTAACAACTGAGTGGACTGGGGTGAATCGAGTAAAGTGTCTTGCTGGTATTGCTGAAGTATGCAATGTAAGTGCAGCAGTAACAGAAGTTAACCCAGTACCTCACATACAAACCTGACTCCTTAGGCTGAACCAAGTTTTCAGATAAGAAATATGGTTAATTCAAAGCTGCACTTATATTTCAGAAAGAATCTATTGCAATGGCACAAAACAAACCTAAAGAAGTATTTAATTTACCTAATAAAGGCAGGACAGATTCAATGTTCATGGATACCCTTTTTTAGATGAGATAATTAACCTTTCGAGAACAATCTTAATGGATACCCTTTTTTCTAGATTGAGAAATTCAACCTTTCAAGAAGCATGACCAATGTTAAGACCTGTCCTAATTGAGTTTCAAGAATTTTCATTTGCTATAATATGCGGTTGCTTTTAAACCTTTTAAAAAGTTTTGAACACATAATCAAAAAAAAACTGTTCTTATACCATTACTGAAATGAGACAAATTAGTGAATAAAGAAAACAATATTCACCTTAAAGATTCAAGGGGATACCCTGTGATGCCAACAAATTTTGCCTTGCCTGCAGCCTTCACTTTTTCTAAGGCTGGAAGAGTTTCATTCAAGATCACTTCAGGACTAGGAGCAAACTCCAAATCATGAACCTGTTGCAAAAAATGACTGAGTTTCATTTCTGGATTGAACCAGCAGAGCATAAAAGCATGACCCACATGCCATCACAACTGAAATCAAGATGACACCCCACCACATGCCATTCTATCCTGTTCCACATGCCAACCCATCCTGTCCCACATGTCAATCCACCCTGTCCAACATGCCGATCCATCCTGTCCTGCCCATCTCACTTTCTGTCCCACATGCCATCCCACCCTGTCCTACATACAATCCCTCCATCTACCAATCCTCATGTCATCTTCTACCAGACATTCCACTTATTGTTTATATTTCCTACCCAAGACATTCAATTTTAAAATTCTTTTGAGGCGATGGGCTCTATTATATGAAATTTCTTTCATGCCAGACAAGAAATTTATTTGCTATTCATTTCAAGAATGTCATTATCATAACAAACTCCTCCAAAAAACTTGTTTACTTTTCTTTTTATACCCAAGACACTTAATACTTTTGAGGCAAAGGCTCTATTGTGTGACTTTCATTTCATGGCAAAACAAATATTCTAATTTCTATTCATGTCAGGAATGTCATTATCATAACAAACAAACCTACAAAAAAATTAACCAACTTCTTTAATCAAACAAAGAAACTCTTCCAAACTCGCCATTGCCGACGCCAGGGGTAGTACAATAACTCGCACTATTCTTCAAGTAGTTTAAAAATGCTTAAAACCATGAAAATAACAAAATTGGTTAAAAATCTACCTTTTTAAATTTTGTGACATCACACCAAAAAAAAACCGAAACTTAATTTCATTACGTTAACTTATTGTTTGCAATCCCCACCAACATTATTTGAATTAAAGAAGTTGAATATGACAGAGAGGTTTGAATCTAAAATTTGGGACAAAGATTTAAAGATTTGCATAAAAGATTTTGAGCAGTCCTCTCTTACATACATCGACACTTTTGCATACATTAAAAAACTCGGAAACTACATGTGCTTTTATGTAATTTAAAGACTATGCTGTTCATAATTTTTTTTCTGGTCCATATAACTGTATAAAAACTCTTTTTTTGTATTTTAGCATGAATTTGCAAAATTCCCCACCCTCACCACTGTGACTTTCGGTAGACAAATCCTGCCTATGCTATACACTGATAGACTGTATCTTTAAGTATTCTAAACTCTACGTCTTGCATATAGAGCTAAGAAAGCACTTGCCAATATCTTACCTGTATAATGTCCACACTCAGAAGGCCCAGTTTTTGTAAACTATCGTCCACACTTTGTAATACTCTCTCTGCAGTGAAATCAAACATCTCGCGTACATCTGGTTTGTACCGCCCCACTTTGGTTCCAATATAGTATGTCTCCCTAGGAACATTTTTCAAAGCCTAAAAGAAAATAAGATATAAATCACAGGTTTGAGAAATGCAGCGTATCACGGATAATACTATGTGAATGAAAAAAGAACATGTAATGTCTGAAGACATTGCACACAAATGGGGACCAATGGGGATGGTCTATGTAATTCATAAAGCCCCATCATCGTTGTGTCCACTTGGTTTTTAATGGGCCCATGACCTTAAACATTTTAATTGCAATATTTTCATGGGGACGTTTTATGTAATTCAATAGACCCCAAGTACGATCATCGTTAGGGCCACTGGATCTTGGTGGGCCCATGACCTTGATCATTTAATATTGTGATATCTCCAAAACGGACGGTCTATGTAATTCAATAACGCCCAAGCACGATCATTGTTAAGTCCCCTTGTCTTAGTGGGCCCATGACCTTGAACATTTAAATTTGCAATATTTTCATAAAGGATGGTCTATGTAATTTATAAAGCCCAAGTACGATCATCATTGGGTCCACTTGGTCTTGGTGGGCCCATAGCCTTGAACATTTAAAATTGCAATATCTTAATAGGGTACCGGTATGTAATTTATCAAACCCAAGTAAGATCATCATGAGGTCCACTTGGTCTTGGTGGGCGACCGTGGGCACACGTCCTTGAACTTTAAAAAAGCAATATCTTCGTGAGGGACGGGTACGTAATCTATTAAGCCCAAGTACGATCACTGTTAGGTCCACTTGGCCTTGGTGGATGTATATTCTTACTGTCTGACTGTGTTCTACTTCTTATGAAGTATATAGTGCAACAAATTAACAATTACAACAATAATAAGATGCATAAAAGTTTTTTTTTTCTTTTCGCGGCTCTATCTTCATACATTTTCTCTATTAGGAGTTTATCATACTAGTAGAATTAACATATTTTTAAATGCTGACTATACCTTGCATTTGGGAGTTGATTTTGTCCTTGATCAGTTGATTCCGGGAACAAACTTTGTTCCAGAAATCAAAAACATGGGATTCAGCAAACTTGTTTTAAAAGTCTGAGCTCTATTTTCATCATAATGCATTGACTGATTTATGGACATATGTGCTTCATACAGACTAGATGGAATGCAATGTATTTCTTTAAAATCTATTTCAAGTTTTTCTTGCTTATGAAAAATTGTCTTTGATAGTATGAGTCAAGTTGTTAAAACTTCTGGTCACAGCAAAACTCCACCAATAATTATGAATAGATAATAAGTTCCTATGTCTCTGCTGTGTAAACACTGTCATTATTGACATAAGTTGCCATTATTAGTAATAATGGCGGCGGCAGAAATCCATCATGGATAAGCTGTTGGCTTGTTGTTTACAGTATAGTTGGTTGATTTTCTTAACATTTATTATCATAATGTAAAATGAGGAATTTATCAAACTTTAGCGATTAAGATTGTGGCCCAACTATATCAAATGGTTCTGGTTGTCAGCATGGCGGGGGCATTCCCCTTGCGAAGGTATGTGCCCCCTAGCGTGAAATCAAGCGAAAAATCAAAACAAGGGTAAATGGAAAATCTGTGTCATTGGTAAACGTCCTGACTACGCATACTGGCAGATTAAGATGTTACAAAATGATAAATTTTTCAAGGGGTTGGGCTCACCAAGACCAAGTGGACCCCAAGATGAATGAACATTGACTTTATGGAGTATATGCCATCCACTGATGAAAGTATTGCAATTATAAACATTCAAAACCATTGGCCCACCAAGACCAAGTGGACCCCAAAATAAATGTACATTGCTCTCATGAGGTCGGTTAACCCCACGGCCTGAGCAAAAATAGAGATTTAAAAGGAGGGGGTGCCGAGCAATGACACTGCGTTGTTTGTTATGTGGCCCCGAACGCTAAAATCCCCACGGGCCCCCAGATCTCTAGTTGCGCCACTGGTCATGGACCCAATAATTTTAACAAGCAGACCCAACTATGATGGAAAATGGGCTCTAATAATTACATAAGACCTTCTCCCATGAAGTTGTTGCAATTTTAAATGATCAAGTCATGGACTTACCAAGACCAAGTGGACCGCAAGATACATGTACATTGCTTTTATGAAGTGCATAGACCGCCCCCATGACGATATTGCAACATTAAATGCTAAAGTTCATGGTCCACTCAATTTAACCAAGTGGACCCAACGATGATGGTACATGGGCTTTATGAATTACATAAGACCATTTCCCATGAAGATATTGTAATTTTAAGTGATTAAAGTCATGGGCCCACCAAAACGAAGTGGACCTAAGATTAATGTACATTGCTTTTATGAAGTACATAGACTGTCCCCAATGAAGATATCGTAATTTTAAATGTTCAAGGTTATGAGTCCACCAAAACCAAGTGGACCTAACGATGATCGCATTTGGGCTTTATGATTTACATAGACCGTCTCCCATGAAGATACTGCAATTTTAAATGCTCAAGGTCATGGGCCCATTAAGAACCAAGTGGACCCAACGATGATGGGCTTTATAAATTACACAGACCATCCCCATGAAGATATTAGTTTTCTCGGGCTCCCCAAGACCAGGTGGACCTCAAGATATATGTACATTGGCTCATGAAATCTAACGTACACGATTATGCCTCTTAACATAGATCGGAAAAATAAATCGCCCATATCACTTTAAGACCGAAAAATTTTGAGTCCTAAAATTGAATCCAAATTTCAGAGTCCAAGACCAGGTTAAGTGTATGCCTTTCCAACGTAATACTACGATTACTGTAAAGAAACATGTAAGGTGTAGGGTGTACATGTAAGTTTGATCAGGATTTTACTGACATGATATTATGTATAAGGCATAATATGTGTTCGTCTATTATTTATGTAAATCAGTCCAAAATTGAGTCAACTTCAGAAACATTCCAATTCAAAATAAAGATTAATTAATTTGAGATACTTGTATAGTATTTCTACTGCAGACCATACATTTTAAATCATTGTTTTGTTTTGTTTGAAGTTCCAAAGATACATCTGTTTTATAACTTGTTGGATATGTTTTTATTTATATTTTTGCTTATTTTCCATTTAATAGTTTTATGATTTCATCTCAAATTTCTATTCACTTTACTATATTCAAAAAGCTTAGCTCTTTGCTATATTTCACTGTAATTTTCAGTTTTTCACTATTATTGTCACTTTCATAATAGACAAATTCAATGTTGCAAACCGCAAACTGATATTCATTGGCAATAGAGAGATTAGCTTCAAGTAAACAGGATCTGAAGAACAATCAGTGCAACAGCTGGGGACGTTAACCAAGTATCATGTTAACATTGTACAATACACACAGCACAATAACACAAAGAGCTGTGTGGAAGCTCTTTGAATAACAATGACAGGAAAGGAACCAATGGCAATGCAAGGTTACTGGTTCAAAAGGTGTTCAAGTATCACCACACGCGCTTGATCTGTAACATCATCCGATCATTTCCGCTGAAATGGGAAAATTTGTTATTAGCTAGCTAGTAACTACCGTTTGTTCGTCAATGATGAGTGTTAGGACAATAACATAAAACATTAAGTTTTACTTTCAAAATAATGCAGGAAAATTGAGAAACTATTGTTCTGAAAATTCAGAGCTGTTATGTCTGCAAGAATAGGGATATCCTATATCCAAACTTGTAAATATATTTGCTTTGTTCTAAAATATCTACATCACATGAAAGCAACTGCAGGTCAACGATCATAGGCTGTTTTGAGATCTATAAGAATATAAAGATAGGTTACATTTCATAGCCCCAAATATAAATACAAACAACTGTTTACGGTGAACTTTATTTCCACTAAAACACCATTAAATACTTAATTACAACTGACGAATGACAAATTACAAATGGCTGGAAGTTACATGTAAATACATTTACTGCAGAGCATGAGGTTTTAATTTAAGTCCCTTGATTCTTAGGTTCCACAAGTTCATTATAGAATAATTGACATATCACAGAATGTTCCCCATATCAATTTTTAATCTTCCCCAAACACTTATATTTGCCCAGTTTTCAGAACCAATACATTTTACCAGATCACTACAAAACATTTAAAAATTATAAAAATTGTTTACAATGTGCTTTACTGCCAGATTTTGATTGGGATATAGACAAGATCCAAAAAAATCTTTATTGAAGTTTGTTTTTCTCCGTCAAAAAACTCACGGAACGAAAATCCCACCTTGATACGAAAGATTTATATACATATGGACTGATGGAAGAGATCAAACTGCCTGGACATACAGTACACCAAAAAATGTACACAAACTTTTGCACATGAAGAAATAAGGCCTAGTAAAATGGACAGATGTTGAACCAATTTTGATTAGGTGATTTGCTATTTCCATCGTGGCAATTTTTGAAGTGGCACCTTTATTCATCCATAGAAATTTAAAGAAATATTCCCATGGTTTTTAAGGAATATTCCCATGTTTTAAAGGAATATTCCCATGTTTTAAAGAAATATTCCCATGTTTTTAAAGAAATATTCCCATGTTTTTGAAGCGACGACGAGTAAACACACAATTACAATGACGGGGTCGTCACCTGCGTAATCGGTTATGATAGAAACAATGCTATCACGAAACGCTTAATACGACCCGGACGAGAACACAGGTACGACGTACGATCAGACATAACATCGACAACCAAGTCAATGTCCACGGTCTTTGATGACCAGTTGTGGTGCACTGGCGTGTCTACCCAACCCAGGCTTGAACCCAGGACCTCGTGGTCTGTAGACCATGTATGATAACCGCTACACCATAGTAGGTAGATTGTTTTTAAAGGAATATTCTTGATGTTTTTAAAGGAATATTCTGATGTTTTTAAAGGAATATTCTGATGTTTTTAAAGGAATATTCTGATGTTTTTAAAGGAATATTCTGATGTTTTTAAAGGAATATTCTGATGTTTTTAAAGGAATATTCTGATGTTTTTAAAGAAATCCTCTGTTTTAAAAGGAATATTCTGATGTTTTTAAAGGAATATTCTGATGTTTTTAAAGGAATATTCTGATGTTTTTAAAGGAATATTCTGATGTTTTTAAAGGAATATTCTGATGTTTTAAAGGAATATTCTGATGTTTTTAAAGGAATATTCTGATGTTTTAAAGGAATATTCTGATGTTTTTAAAGAAATCCTCTCATGTTTTAAAAGGAATATTCTGATGTTTTTAAAGGAATATTCTGATGTTTTTAAAGGAATATTCCCATGTTCTAAGAAAAATTCTTATGTTTTTAAAGGAATATTCCCATGTTTTGAAAGGAATATTCTGGTGTTTTTAAAGGAATATTGTCAAGTTTTTAAAGATATATTTTCATGTTTTTAAAGAATATTCAAATGTTTTTTATGGAATATTTCCATGTTTTTAATGGAATATTCCCATGTTTTTAATGGAATATTCCCATGCTTTTAAAGGAATATTCTCATGTTTTTAAAGGAACATTCCCATGTTTTTTTTCTCGTGACATTTCATAAGAAAGATTTTTTTCTTTAGAAACAATTTAGTACAAAAATCATCTTGATATGTTATTCCTACCAGAGATATTCAAATTTTAAGGTTCACAAAAAATGCCAATAAACGAATAGGAAAAGGCTCAGTATGACATCACAGCAACACATTCTCCCACAAAGTTGACGTATTTCACTAAAAATCTATCATCCTTTTTTATTAGTAAAAGCTGCTAGAAAAATAAATTGATCAAAGTTAAGTATTTATATACATTGCCAAATATTCCTACTTCAATAAATTTTGGAAAATTGTTTTTAATCATACAGAAACAACCAATTAATGTTCAAAAAAATACATAAACATCTGCAATGGAATTGCCTCTATGACAACATCAAATACGAATTCATCATACTGTACAAAAACTTTAAAATACAATTGGGAAATCTTTACAAATCCATATATCCTGAATGAAATACGATATCAACTTGATTTTTGTACCAAATTGGCTCTAGAAGTATGCTCTTTCAAATAATATTTTACAAAAAACCATGGGAATATTCCTTTAAACCTATAAACAAACTGAAATCTGTTGCAGTTTTCTTGCGGTGCAAATAATGAAAATAAGCACTTACTACACATTTCCTTAATAGATAACTTACATATTACAGGAAAGCTAAGCACTGTAGAACTAGTAAAAAGGATTGACTACAAAATTGGAGCAGCACTCATTGCAACTGTCCAAGGACAATTGGGTCATGACAAACACTGAGTAAAACCATCATCTGACTTTGACACTAACCTCCCAACAAAATATCAAAAGATTTTTGTTCAGGAAAAAGAGGAAGGAAGTGATTGCCTGGCTCCTGAAAACTGTTTGCCATAAGAAAAAAAAAAAACGATCAAATAATTATATCCCCATTTTGAGAAGTATAATTTGATATAAAAGCAAGGTAACAAAAGATTGTGGATAACATAGATAAAACGTTGGATTGGCAAAGAATTTTATGATAATTAGGATAAGAATGAATTTCTGAAAATAATGCAACACAGTAAAGATAAACAATCGATCACAATAAAGTAGCGCCAAAACACTTTATCTAAATAAACATGCATAATTATTAAATATGCATAAACGAAACACTTTTTACTTTAAAATGAAATGCTATAAAATTTATTCATAAAATTTAGATATACAATTTTCCCCAAAAAACTTCTCACCTTTCCTAGCATTTCTTCTGACTTGCCGTTTCCATACCATGGTGCTGTGTCAATGTAGTTTATACCCCTCTTTAAAGCATGAGTGACACATTTCACTGCTTCCTCGTCTGTGATTGGCTGATACATTCCACCAATAGGGGCTGCACCTGTATGAGGAAAAGATTGAGGTCCCAGTTTGTTTTTTAACAGCAGGCTTAATATCTTAACAATAGAAAGTACAAAATCGTAAATGCAAAAGAAAAGGGTATGACATAAACTTCAGTAATAATAAACTTTCGAGTTGTATACATTGGAAAATTTATTTGTTGGCACCACAAAAAGAGAAGGAATTGAAATATATTGGTATGGTTATACAACATATAAAACACTGAAACATGTTACTGCTAAGCTTATTTTAATCTAAACTTGATATGAGTAAGTCTATATGACTTACATTCCGATACAGAGATCGATGATGCAAAGAATACAGAACAGAATCACACATATTAATAGCTTTTTATACAGAGATGATATATTCTTCTTGTAACTGTAAGACAATTTAGTTGGGGGAAAAAATGATGGGAAAGGGAGGGGAGAGGGGGGGGGGGGGTGAACATTCTCTTAATCTTACATCTTACTCAAACATGTTTGTTTCCTCATTACAAACAGAACTAGAACTGTCAGAAGACAGCATGCTTGACTATTCAAAGTTAGCATAGGGTATGGGCTTGTATAATGGGGCCGGTAGGGGCAACTGATTTCAAAATACCTGAGCTGTTGAGTTGTCCCAGATATCTTAAGACAATGACAAGGCTCAAAGTTACCACCTCACACAGTAACTCAGAAAATATATGAAAGCCCTCTTTATAACTGAAACACTCTTTTAGTTCTATCCATTGAACCACACAGAAAGAAGAGACCCTGACTTGATAATGTTAATGAAAGATTAAAATATTACATAGCATCCTTGTGGTGTGATGCAAATATTTTTCAGTCATAATTTACATGTACCTACCAAACTACCCTCTATTCAGTGGAATATGTTTTGTCTGGCTAGCCTTATAGGTTTCATTATATAATTCAGCCCTAACCCTTCCTGATCAATATTCTCCACAACCCCCACATTCCCAGAACTAGATTTTGGATTGTAATCCAGTTTCCAATTAAAGAAAACATGAAAAATGTGTAAGTGTTAAGCAACATTCAAGCAAAATGATGTGAAATAATGTTGCTTAATTATATGACAAACTAGACATCGCAAATGATACAAAATTCCCTCACCACTGATTACACACCTTCCACCCTGTCCCACATGCCATCTCAAAGCCTATCCCAAATGCTATCTCACACCAGATCCAGATCTGCATTTCCACCACTTGGTGGTTACCACATACTGTATGCAATCACAAATGAAATCAATATGACACCCCACCACATGTCCCACATAACCAAACACAAATAACCAAAGACATTCTTTCAAAAACTTTCACCAGACAGCCAGATGCCGATACCAGCGACAGAGGTAGTAGAATAGCTCTCACTATTCTCGAGCTAAAAATGATTATCAAATCTGTTTTTTATTCTATATATATATATATATATATAATATATATATATATATATATATATATATATATATATATATATATATATATATATATATATATATATATATATATATATATATATATATATATATATATATATATATATATATATATATATATATATATATATATATATATATATATATATATATATACTATACTGTTTATAGGGGGGCGGGGGAGGGCAGTTGCGCCCAATATCCCTATGGTGAGCCTCCATGCTTGAGATCCTCACTGCCTACTTCTCAATTAGGAATTAAAATACGATATCTATAATAAATACATTTCTGAGAAAATCCATCTCCCAAACCGTAATGTAAGTTTAATCTCAACTCTACAACCAGCATACAGTATAGCCATTAAACTAAGGTTGCCTTATGTGACCACAAACCTTTCAGACTATTTGAAATACTTACCGAATCCTAAGGCAGAGATCCTCATTCCTGTTTCCCCCAGAAGTGTGTACCTCGTCTTCTTAACATCGGAGGCATTATGAAAACCTTCAAGGTATGTGTCGGGAAATCTAACAAGTTACAAAACATGAAAATGCAATGGTTACCAGTGGCGTGGTGGCAGTGGGGCCAAGAGAAAAACTGCACCCCCTCCCCCACCCCCTGGGTGGGGGAGCTTTCTGAGAGGGCGCCAAGTGCTCAAGTGCCAACATCGTCCTAAAAATATATTTTTGTAGGCCCTGGGAAAATGTATGTTTTTATCAATGACTCTTCTTATATATATTTGCATGTAATATTCCATTTTTGTAGTCCAAAGCGCATGAATTTTACACAGAAAAGACCTAATTTCGGGGACTTCACACCGAACCCAGCTATCTGACCATTGGCACTCGAGCGGGCCCCTGGATTTTGCGCCTGGTCAATAGAAGATGCATGGAGATAGCTCGTCAGCAATATTTAATATCTGCCCCTGCTATGAAGGACAGCAATTTGATTAAATACAGCTGGTATTTACAATTTGTACAATCAATACAAAAATTGTCTTGAGAATATATTGTTATATACTTTGTATTCTCAACACTGTAAATGTTTTCTCTCAAAGCTTTATTCTTACATCAAAAACATGAAAACCATCCCTAGACCCCAACTAAAGACACACATTGTAGTCAATGGAATTCTACATTTGAACATTCGTTCCAAAATACGTATTTTTTTTAACTCATTTTAATTTGAAATTGACACGATTTTAAGCAATCTTTTGCCACCAAAATTGAGCCAAAAAACGCCTACCAGGACGTCGACCCTGGGATTAAGTTCGCCTCATAGATATGATGTAACATATTTTAACAGTTAGGTAGATTCCCCTCTTCAGGAGAAAAATTATTTTATCCCAAAGAGGAGAAAACCTATGTAAATTATGTAACTTCCAGATAACCATTTACAAGTGCTTTGAGTGAACTACGGTTTTTAATTAGCTTATATTCGGTCATTGTTTGTGCAAGTGACCATATTTTAAAAAGCGATACCCCCTCCTCCCTCCCACCCCAAGTATCATTTTTTAAATAGTGTGGGTAGTTACTATAGTATCATTCCCAACCACATCACTCCAACTATTACGCGGATAAATACTCGGCTATTTGGACATAATTCGTCCCTGTTTTGACATAGTGGCGAATATGCAATTTTTATATTATTATCAATTTTGCATATTTTAGATTGTAGAATCGAGTGGAATACGTTATTGTAACTGTTTAATGTAGCGTGACGAATGTAAGAAAACGCGCACTTTCTGTTTTGACAAAGTGATTAATGCGACATTCGTTAATATGTCTTGCAAATGTTGTACCATGTTGAGGCTTTTCTAGATTTGACATACTGACGAATGTTACCAATTGCAAAGCCCAGATCTATTTTAAGATGATGGAAGGGGCATGGGTGTAACCAACTCCAAATACTGGGGTTAGGCCTTCCAAAACCTACGATCGCCTGCATGGAATATAAAGCAGATTGCGTATAATGTAACAATTTAAGCATGCTCTCCATCAAGGGCGTGTCTAGCTTTTCATTTTTATGGGGCTTAAGCCCTTATAAACATATTTGGGGCCCCTGACACAGGTTTAAGATTAGGCAGTCAGGACAGAGGACATAAATAGGAAGTTGGGGACACCCCTCTTCCAACGGTTTCTTCTTTTTGGTTGCATGCTTGTTTCCCACTTTGGAGGATAAATTATTATTAACATTAAAATTGCTAACATTTGCTTCAATTTTGT
>JAIGNY010001938.1:95000-257500 GCA_020152595.1 Chiridota heheva | reverse complement strand
TACTACAATAAGATTTGGTAAAAGCATTGGGAATTTGGGTAAAATTGAGGGCGGAGCAGAGACGCTAGGCGTAGGAATTGGGGGAGGGGAAAACTGATGAAAATTTTGTTCTAAAAAGTTTGCAAGACGTTTTTCAGATCATGGAGCTATTAATAGTACCATAATCAGATCAAATGGCTGAACTGTTTAGGACTGCACACAGTTGATTAAACTCCTGAATGACTGTTTATTCATCATGCCTGAATGCACAAAGCAGTTGCATCCAGAATTATCAGTTATAGTTCAGCACTAATCTAGTCTCAGTGATGTTTTTAAATTTGATATCTCTCTGAAAAAAAAAAAGTTTTCTTTTAATAGGTTAGACACTGCGTTAGAAACAAAGGCCATACTAAAATTTCTGGAATATATAGGCAAGTGGTACCTCCATGATATAGGTTTATGCAGGGAATTGTACAGTAGCAAAGAAAGTTCTCTGTATGTCAAGAAAAAGCTGTTTTGCCAAGTTTCTTTTTATTTACTTAACACTGAAAATAGTATTAGATAAAGGAATGAGTTTTGAAAGAAGACTAATACCAATTATTAAATATCTATTGCTCTGAAACCATTAATCAATGATAATTCATGGCAATTAATTTCATTTTGTTTCTATTTGTAAGAATAGATTTTATGTCAAATATCGATGACAGACAGATTAAGATATTTAATTCTTTGAAACTATTCATGCTATAATTATTGTTCATGTAATTCTTAAAGCAATAGTTTTATTACTTTTTCTTTAATTCTTCATGTGTTCTTTTTTACCTTTTTCACGATTAATACCCAGTTGTATTCAATCTCAAGTCTTTTCTTCTTGGAAATTTAGCACGTTAGACAGTAGTGTCACTGAAGGCCCTAATAGCCAGAGTTAATTTCCCAAGCCAGAGCCTAATCAAAAGTTTAGCCAGAGTTTTGTCTGAAAATGTACTCCCCATGTAAAAGAAGTTTATATTTTGGCCTAAGTTAGTTTTTGCCGCCCCTGCCCCCACACCCACCCACCGAGATATTTAAAGTTACCCAATTTCCGACTTTTTCCTCAAAAATATCCAACTCTTTTCTGCAACTCTTTAATTTCTTGCTCAATATATTCAACTTTTTCCTCGAAATTTACGATGTTTTTCCTCAAAATATCTGACCTGTTCCTCGAAATGTCTGAACATTTTTTCAAAATACCTGACTTATTTTAAAAATCTTTGAATTATTAGTACAATATATATCCAAATTTTACTTCAAAACTTCCAAGGATTTTGCTCAAAAATATCTGAAGGATTTTTTAAAATATCGGACTTATCATCAAAATCTCTTAATTTTGTGCACAATATATATCTGACTTTTACTTTAATTTCCAAGGTTTTTCCTCAAAATATCTGGCTTTTTCCTCAAAATGGCAGAAGCTTTTCCTCATTCACGATATAGTCAATGTTATGACAGCATAAAGACTTGGTTCCAGATTAGTGAGGAAGGGGGTATGACGGGGTGACGTACCCCCATTTTCTTTGAGCCCATCTGTTAAATTGTTTTCAAAATCTGTACAAATTTGTATTTAGAAATTTCTGTATTTTTGACCTGACCTATGTGACCTATATTTTTGGGTCTGTTTCTAATTTTGACACCAGCAAAATGGATTGAGATATTTGTTTAATTTTTAGAAAGTCAAATTTTATTTTAGTGCACTTTTTTAGAATTTAATATACATAGTATGTGTGAATAATAATTGTAGGCTATAGTGGCAAAATTCTACCTCTAATTCGGGGATGGATTCAAGTCAGTTCCAAAATTCTGAAGGGGAATCCAACAGAAAATATCAACCACAGGAAATAAACTCATTACTTTGAGCAGTCATCTGGATTATGTTCCTAATCATATGCCTAATTATTATTAGCATTTTAAAGTCAGTTGGGGCCGTCAAAAGCATGGAATCGTCAGCGCTTCCAGGGATAGTACACCCCTAGACCCCTAACCACAGAACCATGCATGGTTGTCTGCTATACTTTTTTTGTTATTTTCATTGAAAAGTGTTCCATTGCCATTGCGGGCCTTCAAAACGGAATTTTTAGACCTCCGCCCCTGGGTTCCTAACAGGTTTTGCCTCTTGACCCCACTAAAGCCCCTTAAGAAGGTCATTGGACCACACTACTCTCATGCCCTAGTTGCCCCCCCCCCCCCAACCTTAAAAGGTCAGCACCTTATTTTTCAAATACCTCCCCATATATAATTCATTTCAAATCGGGAAATTTTGAGCCCCCCACCCTCCCGTACCGAGAGCCCTACCGCACTTTCTACTTAAGTATTTTTACATAGCGAAAAACAAATCTACATTAGTGCCTTCTCTTCTACTCCCATGGTCCTAAGATGCGTGGAACTTGTAGATACCAAATTTCTCACAAGTTGTCATATGTAGAAGGGTAGTCGACATATTCCTTATGGTCATTCAACAATCAAGACCCTCAAATAAAAGTGTAATCTTATCTTATTTTATCTTAAGATAACTAATGGAGGAAGACACACACGCGCGCGCACACGCACACACACACGCACACACACACACACACACAATAAACTGACAACTGAGTCCTAAGCTGTTGCCACACTAATTCAAAGCAAAAATTAGCCTAACAAGTAGAGTACAATTTCTCCAGAATCGGAAGAAGTTCTATCCCCCAAAAAGCTTGATTGATTAAGCAAAATACTAAGGTCCTTATCTAAACCATGGAGCTATACATTCCTAATTTTGATGGTCAAAATTTACGCCCGCATCTCTGTTCACTCGTCCGTGAATTATAATATAAAGTAAATCCTATGCTGTGGTACTGCACAGTGCATGCAGTCACTGCACTGGCTTCCCAATGTAACAAACAAACTGAAAAGGTGCATTAACTATGGAGATGTGCACACATGGACAGTAAATAAGGAGATGTGCACACATGGACAGTAAATAAGGAGATGTGCACACATGGACAGTAAATAAGGAGATGTGCACACATGGACAGTAAATAAGGAGATGTGCACACATGGACAGTAAATAAGGAGATGTGCACACATGGACAGTAAATAAGGAGATGTGCACACATGGACAGTAAATAAGGAGATGTGCACACATGGACAGTAAATAAGGAAATGTGCACACATGGACAGTAAATAACCACAATCGTCGGCATACAAAGATAGCCGTATCGGGTGTTGAAGTTTTGTCTTGGGATCTAATGAAAGAACCTTATGTGTTTGAGTATTATTATTATTATTATTAAAAACATTTATATAGCGCAAATACTGTAAAATCAGTGGCGTAGGAACAATCTTTTTTTATTTCTCCAAGGACCTCGACCCCCATCCCCACCCAGAAGCCTCGTTTTTGGCATAATTTCTTGGGCATATTTGGCGCTTTGGGCATTTTTTCTCTTTTTTTCCAAAGAAGAATGAACAAGTGACAATCTTGTTATCTTCTTTTTGAACTCTAGGTGTCACAGATGCCCACACGCGTAATTTTTTTTCCCAGAAGTGTTTAGGACAATTTACATTGATATCAGTTAAAAAAATTTTAAATCACTGTCTAATTTTCAACGGAATAAACGCAAATTGCCCTAAACACTCCTGGGAAAAAAAAGTTATGCTGCCTGCGCTCTTAGTCTGCGGTAGTTCGCAAATGTTATGTTTGATACAGGTTTGATCAGCTCAAAATGATTATAAGGGTGCTAAAAAGTAATAGTCTCCATCGAAATTACATTACCTTTTTTATCAACATAATCGAAGAAATTAGAACATATGACAATATCCTATAAAGTTATATTATTTAAAGTGGGTATAAATAAGTCTTATAAGTTTTTTTTTTTCGTGTATGAGAAACGGGGGTGAGGGGCTAAAGCAGTTTAGCCCCCTTAATTTTGACTGAGGGGCTAAAGTTCCCCAGCCCCCTCGCTTTCTACGCCCTTGTGCAAAATGATACATTCAAAGACGCTTTATTAACAAATGAAACAAATGATCAAATAAGTTAGGACTATAGTAAATAAAAAGATACAAAATAGACCTAGAATCATTAAAGCTGGAATATTGAATAAAAAGACAAAAGCAATAGGATCTACAATGAACGTAATAAGAGGAATAATCTAAAATGTTAAGAGTAAAATAAAACTTAGCAAGTCAGGTTGTATAAGCACTAAGATAGTAAAAAGTGGACATACAAAAATGAGAGCTATAAGATGTTAATATTTATAAAATTGTTAGAAGAATAAAAGGTCAAATAATGTAACATACTTTAAGTAGCTAAATACAGTAAAGAATATGGTTAAAAACCAAAGATTAACACATTCAAGCAGGAGGGATAAAATAATAGAGTAAACATAATAGAGTAAACATAATAGAGTAAACATAATAGAGTAAATAAACATGAAGCTGCCCTCAACACGATATCGGGTTGGATTTTTTGCAAACTTTTTAATGTAAAAGTCACAGCATGCATTGAGAATGTTAGTAAAATTTTGGAACATTTTCCGAAAACCGCCCGAAAATCGGAATTTATTGCCAATTAGAGGAAATTTCCAAAAAATCGAAAAATTCCCAGAAACGGAAAAATTGTTCCGAAAATCGAAGAAAATTGTCCGGAAATTGGCCAAAAATTCACGAAAATTGAAAAACTTGTCATAAAATGAAAATTTTGCCCAAAAACGGAAAAAATTGTTCCGGAAATCGAAGAAATTATCCGGAAATGAAGGAAATTGGCCAATATATTTTCTAAAAACTTGGCCCAACAAATTCACGAAAATGAGCAAAATTTCCCGATAGATAATTAATAGGAAAGTTCCTGAAAATGAAAAGAAATATACCCAAAGACAAAAGAAAATTTTCCGAAAATGAAAATAAATTCTAAAAAATAATTGAGATTTTTATTTTTACGAAATGATAAATGTGTGGCGAATGTGACAAAACAAACCTTAAATGTTTTGACATAGTGACGAATGTATTTAGAACAATTTTACACAGTAAAATATACTTTTCCTTGCCAAATCTTCTTGAATTCAATTTTTTAAAGTCTTCTTTAGTTTCATGCACTCTATATCAATATTAACGCGACATTTGATAACGGAGACTTTGAATTCAAAAATGCGAAACTTTCAAAACGCAAAATCTCGAAACTGTCTTTTTCGACATTCGCCACAACTGCACAATATGACAAAACAGGGAAGAAGTGATGCATGGGGAAAATAAAATGAAAATGGTATAAAAAGAAAGAAAAAAAAAAAATATCAAAAAAAAAAAATAAAACAGCTCGTGTGTTGCTTAGGACTAATTATCATACTAAAATCTAATGAAAATTGGGCAAAAATTAGGATGTGTTTTTTGTGATATAGGAATAATTTTCTGGTGGGTTGTTAAGTTCCATACCAAAATGCCCAAATACTCAAATTTGAAAGAAAAAAAAAGTCATATATCAGAGGCTGCGGAATTATTGGGCCGACCATTTTCAGCGTGAACCCGAACGGCGTGGGGTTTAGGGGCCCTCTTAAGGGCCCTGATGGAGGCCAGGGAGAAAGGACGCTTTTACCTGCGGTTTTCGCATTTTGTCAGTTTGTAAGGACTTTATTTTTGCATTTCTGACTGGGTTAGCAACAATATTGCCATGGGGATAAATTCTTTTAGACTCTAGGCACAGTCTTATTATTTTGAAATTCTTGTCAAGTATCGCAGTCATTTAGCCTATTCTTTAGTCAAATTACACGATAACATACTTCTAACAGGCAAGCTATAGAGTATCATTTCCCTAGTTCAAAGTATATTGTTTTGTTCATCCTGTGAATCTAAAAACATGCACCTTAAAGGATTAGTTCAGTGGTCAAACAAGCTTATCAAATATGAAAGGGGACTTTAAACTGTTAAAAGAAGCAATATGGTGAAGAAATCATTCAATTTTTTTTTTCCGTTAGTGAGATGTCTAACTTTAAAACTCGGTCTTTTCTTTGTAGAAACGACTGGTGTACGTGTAGTAAGTCTACTACAGAAGGTTGGCGCCCGCATCCTCATATTCGTAACAATTGTTAATGTATTTTAAAGAAAATATGTTTAACTTTTTTTCCTATTTCAGTTATTTTACCTCAAACTTTCTTCAGGTTGTAAATTATAATTATACTTACAAGTATACTTTCCTGACATATCCGGTTTTTAAACCACAAACTGACAAAATCGAAGGATAAAATGGGATAGAATATATAAAGAATTTGAGGAATCTGAGACAGTGATATCACAACTATAATTTCAGCCCTTTCTCGGATACCAAATTTCACACTTAAATATCTCCTTAACGAAATAAGATTTTTAAATGCTTCCTTCACCATTTTGTTTGTTTTGAAGTCTTCTTTCATATAAAGTGGACTTGTTTGACCCCTGAACTAATCCTTTAAAGCAATTAAACGTAGGACCGCCCGTCTTTAGGACTTTACCGTAATAATCGTGCAATAGCGATGCGAACTTAACACTGCGTACCGACTCTATTTTGAAATACTTGAATTAAACCAACAAGATATTCAGTGGTGTAGTAAAGGTGACACCGAAGGTGTCCCTTCGAGCGCAAAGAGCTCAACTTGTGGGCGTGGGGTCCAGGGGCTCGCTAAAGGGCCCCTGGTGTATTATACAAGTCCAGGGACGAAGCTCTGTCGTAGGGTCCAGGGGCCGAAAGGGCACCTGGCCCAGGGCGAAGCTCTGGTAGAGTCACGAAAAAAAATTGACATTTCAAGGGCAAAAATGTATGACACAACACATAGTAAGGTGTATTATACAATTCAAAATTTATGTCAAAGAGAGCTGTAATATATATACAAAACACAAAAACATGAAAACGCCCAATGTGGAAATATGTTTTATTGTTTACGTTTGTACATGGTTAGGTTTATCGTCACTCCAAGTGGTACCTCCATGGTCACTCTTTGACAAATATCTGAATATGGGTTGTCTAATAGAAAGGTTTTCAATAATTTACTACAAACTTGTGTCAATGTCAAACTTTAAAAACAATGAGCATATTCTGTATCACGTGCTCTCCGATACCCACCTCCCCTCCCCTCTCTCTCTCTTTAGTTTATGTATTTAAATACAAAATCGCACAAATGTTCAATATATTATTACCGAAGAACCTTTTTTGAGATAGTGCTCTTTTGAAATCTAAAGACATAATAAGCACCTGGAATGTCAAAGCTTGTTGAACCAACGGCACCAATTTGAACCGACGGATTAAAATATTGGGGGAGGGGGAGAGGGGGGGGGGCGATCGCAACCTCCCTCTTGCTACGCCACTGGATCAGGGCGGTTCCGCCGCCTATGTACATGACGAAGGAATAGTCATAGGACCTACTGTGTTTCTTTTATTTCATTATGCACATCTTTTTATTTTTATTGATAAAAGCACATTACCAGAGAGATGCCATTTTCTAAAATGGAACCACAGTATTCCAGATCATTTAAAGGGTGATGATAACAAATCTTAAATTCTGGAGAAAATGTTTGCCAAACTCAAAACGGTTGGTATCACTCTGTCAGTACTACAGCAGGTAATTGCTCAACATCTCACATATCATGATAAATGTTTTGGTCTTACTCATTGCCGATCCTCTGATCCTGTTGTCTTAATGGCATGATGAACTGCAACAAATGAGGACCTCAATCTTTTGTGTTGACTCGACTGACGCTTAATGATTATGCCACCACTCGGTACGGTGTAACCTCAGTTCTCGCTGGAAACTCAGTTTGAATTCGGTTTAGCTTCAGTTTCAAAATATCCTTTCAAAGTAAATTCAGTTTGTATGCTATAGGCCTATAGGATCCTATCTAGCTGCAACTCCTGATTTTATGTGTATGCTATGCATGTCGAGAGCTCGTTATCTCCGCTACTTTGTTCTGCACATACGATTATGTGATATTCTCTGGGTATATAATCAAATCGTGCAACGAAAAATAAACAGCAACATCAAATATACGGTGTCCTTTAATAATCATATCTTATTGCTGCTAATATTTAAATGATAGGCAAAAATGGTTTGCCGTCGGAATGGTGTTATTGGGGATTTGCTGCCCTGGTAAAAGCATCCGTGGGTGTTATATCGGGAAGCCTGACAAAAATTGGATTAACCGACTTAGCCTTAAAAGAAAAAAAAATCTGGATTGGAGGAAGGGGGGTCATTCGACATTTAGACATCGAAGGGTGAGGGTCTGAGAGAAAACATCCGAAGAATATGAAGTTTTGTTATAGATTATATATAGATTAAATTTTATCCTAAGTAAGACACTATCATGCCTGCCTAGAGCGCTATTGAATGAAAATACCTCCACCTGTCTCCAACATTTGTCCCGGTGGAAATATTTGTTCCGCTTGGATTTCTACTATTACAATAGTTACAATTATGTCTTGTTGCAAGGATGTAAACTCCATCTTGATTTTACACACAAGTATTTTGCTGTTAATGATTCCTATTTCACTTAAAAGCAAAGCTTGGTAATACAATTTGCATCATATTGATGTTGAGACCAAATAGCGTTTTTAGGCATACTTGAAAAACAGTTTTCACATATTCAAACGATGTTAAAGCTCCCATACGCAGTGGGGCAACTAGAGTCCTGCGGCCCGTAGGGATTTTGGCCTCTGCAGCGATGTCGGAACCACAGCGGCAAGGAAGGGAGGGGGAGAGGGCGGGAACTGCTCCTGGCCCTAGAGTAAGGGGCAGAATGTGTTCTTTTGAAATTGTGCGGACGGGGGCAGAAGTTGCCCTTTTGGAAATTGTGGGCGGACCGGTCTGGATCCTGCGGTCAGACCGGTCTGGAACCTGAAGGTGCCCGTTTAAAACTTATTTGAAGTTGTCATTCTTCAAGCCTGAACACAAATAAATATTCACTCATTCACAAATACTACAAAATACATACTAGAGGTTGTCACATACATTTAGTATTCATTTGACATAATTAAAGCATAACATTTTACCAGGGGTACCGACACCGAGGGCCGTGGTGGAAGGAGGTATGCCCCCAATAATTTTACATACCTCAGTGGCAGTGCGGCATTGCTTCAGCTTTCCAATCTAGCGTCCCGGATTCGATTCCCGGTGGGTCTCCAAACCAGTGCTCCACAACTAGTTAATAAAACAGCCGTCACGGTGGGCGTCTTGACGTAAATACTCCAATGGAGTTCTGTTGGGACGTGATAAACCTAAACCTAAGCAGCAATTCTGAAAAGAAGCTAGCCTTTTACTTGTTCACCCAATGGGTAATTGTCAACATTAATCCCGGCTCCACAATCTTGGAACCCATAGGCGGAATTTGCCTACCAAAAGTGTGGGGAAGTCAAAGGTCCCATAACAAAGATATTGCAGTGTCATTGTTAGAGTCTAGTCCCAAATCGATTTAGCCCAGGACCTGTAAGGTTTACCCACCCTCCCGGGCTTTCCAAAACCTTTTGTTGCACTATTGCTAATCAAACTTGTATTCCTTTCCTAACAAACCAAGCCTACCCAATGTAACTCACCATTAACAAAATCAGTATTATACCCAGCCCCAAATTTTATATTGAGCTACTACATCATTTATATTCTTGCATCACAACGATATTAAAGCTCCCGCTCGCATTTCCCCCAAAATATAATCAAACATCTGAACAAGTATTTCTTTCCTAACAACCCCAGTCTACTCGAATTAACAACCCACCAACAAAAAACAGACTTAACCACACCCAAAATATGTTGAGCTACTACATTATTGATGTTCTAGTCTGTAAATAGAGAACAAAGAATTTTAAATGTGCATTGATTAGCGGTAAACATGAGTTGATGAAGTTTCGTTTTTAAGGTTAGAAATAATTACATTTCCGGACAAAGTTCAAATTTCCCCGACATAACTATTTTTTTGGCATGGCTTTATTTCCGATTGTTCATCTCGTTAGCAGGTAAGGGAAGATCGGTGAAAATTTCCCGCTAAAGTCACAATTTTCTCGACAAAAATCGCGGTTGCGTGTGCGACATCCCCCTTTCCCCCCATCCTCGGCTGCTACGCCCCTGGACTGCAGATCTTGTTTTCAACTTGTTGAAGCTATTGTTTCAACCAGTGAGGCGACTGATAAGAGATCAGCTAACACCCTCGTCCCTTATAACCAACTTGTGGCTGCTGGAAGAGTCCCAATTTTCATCAACTACGTAAATTTCGTTTATTCGAATGGTATAATCATTAGAAATTCCTGGTATAATAATTACGAGAAAGCACGTTTGATCACGGTCAGGATGGATAAAAAAACCTGTCAGAACTAAGTTACAATGTGGACTGTGTAACCGATAATTTAATAATGACTATCAGAAAAACCATAAAGTGAAATATCATAAAGATTTATTTTCAAAAGGAGTGCATATACAATTTGAAACTGTCAATGCCCCAGTTAATCCGCTTGTGGCAGCCAGCTGCATCAAGATTTGGAAAGATTGCGAAAGTTACGGAAGTCAGTACCAATGAAGCTCATCATTTACCTGTAGGCCTATACCAACTACCAATGGGACCCGGACTGGGGCTGCTGAGGCAGAAATCCTGACTGAAGCAAGAAAAGATTCTGCCAGAAAGTCTCACGCTGGTGTTTAAGTTTTAAAACAAAAAAGTCCTCATGAAAAATGGAACGTATAGGGGCCTAAATAGTTAAGTTTCCATGCTATTTTGGGGTAATATTACCTGATTACCGTGTAAATCTGTGTTGATTTGAGATAAAATATCAGCCATAAAATGCCTAAAATCGCAGTTTTCAGGGCTTCGTCCCTGGAACCCACTAGGGATCCTAAGGCGGACCCCTAGAACCCACGCCGTTTTTGGGCTAGCGCTTCGCGTTAACATTGACGCCTACGTCCTCAAAGATTTTGTCAGGAAATATTTCTTTACACCCCCACCCCATTCTTAGCTACGCCCCTGAGCTTACGATACAATACATTGTTAGTGAGCTGAGATTTGAAACAGTTTGGGTTAGGTTCATCTCAAGGCTAATCTTTTGTTGTACGGTGGAAGGGGTATTTAAATACATTATTTTTGACCTAGGGATTTGGAAACCTGGAAATTAAGATCAAGATAAATTATTGTATCAGTTTTGTTGGTTGTGATTATGTTACCCGTCAATGGAAAGAAGATTTATTTTATATATATTTTTATTTTATAAAGGAGTAGACGTTTGTGGTTTCTGTTTGTATTAGAAGGGCCTAATCTGATATTTATGAAGTAGTAGTGTGGGGACTGTTCAATAAGTCCACCGGTTTGGATGACGTGGTATGGCCCAGCAAACTGCTTTTACCCAGAGGGGACCTGTAGATAAAACACATGAGGATCTCTATTAATGCAAGCGCAACTAACTAAATAGGCAGAGAACGTGCGTACCAGTATAAGAACACACTACCCATACAATGACTGAATGGAGATGTAATGGTAAATACACATCAGAGGGCATGTTGGTATACCTAAGCTACCGGTGAAGCAATATCTCGCAGGAAAACTAGTGGGCTATGCCAGCACTAGGAGTAGGTTCATTAGATATAACATCATGACCACAGCAACAATCCAAGTAAGTTAAAAACATTCCAAGTAGCCTATAAGATAAGATTGTGTTGCTGGCTGCTTGAATGACCGAATGACTGAATGAACAGACAAAACTACCCACGTGGTCGGCAGGGCAGGTGATGCTCATGTGCTGGGCAGAAGGTACCCAATGAATAATAAGGTACATTATATGCACTGGTTTCACCGTAGACACAAATGCCATAGCCAAAGCATGGGACCTAATGAATGTGATAAGTAACATATACCAAGTAGGTGAGTTAGCTTTGGCACACAATGCGTGCTACTATAGTATAGAAATGATGTACATACAGGGGTGACTGTAAAACGAAGACCTGTAAAACGAAGACCTGTTAAACGAAGACTTGGAAAAACCCTATGAAGCCATGAAATTATTATCACAAATTAATTAAAATAAATTATCAAAAATTAATCGGAAAAAAATCCGTAAAGCAATTCATGATGCATTTACAAAAAGCCGAAGTGCGGTAGGATTATGGAAGATGTATAGGCTTCATATAAAGGTGTGATTTGCTCTCAGAAAGTAAAAGTATTTTTGAAATATTTCAGAGTTGATTTTTTTCTTCTCAATATTTTTGATTAAAGGGTCCCTTTTAACACTTATACTTCCGCATACATTACTGTGGAAATTAAAAACACAGTTCACTATATTATGTTTATCTGTTTATGCGGTACACTTATCTCGAAAAATCTCAACGTTCAAAACCGTGAACTGGATAGCTGCATGGCCTTCAATCTCTGAAGTAATTTAAGGTGATGATTGATTAAATTGTGGGGAGGAAATTTTTTTTTTTTTATTCGACCCTCATTGCTTCGACCCTGAAGTACATAAAGAAAAAACGAACATTTTATTACATATCAACAAATGAACTAATTGTATTGGAAAATCAAATGATGGAAGTAACACTTTATCTAAACTGGTACCTCCATGATCAAATGTTCCATCACCTCCTTACTAGACTATTGTACGTGGATGTTTCCGTTAAACTGTAAACAGGTAAAAGAGAACATGTGTAGTACTATAACAACAGAGCTGAATGTTATCTTCATCGATTGTACAGGGGTGATCTAAATCAAAATACCTCAATATCAAAATTTGAGGTAGTTTGCACACTCTGGTAAAAGGCTCCTTTTCAAAGTGTCATTACAAATCATGAACAAAATTTTAAAAACTGTATCGGAACATTACAGCAGTATACTGATATATCGGAACTTACACATACGATTTATTATTGTTGATCTTTTGATTAAACAGTTGGAACGTGATTTAGGAAATAATCTCATAACTTTGTCAAATCGTTGTCTTCCTATTTAATAAAAGAGAAAGGGGTGTCTAAGACTCTGCCCGACAAGATCCAAGGAGTTGCTGAATTGTTTCTTTAATCTCGTATAGAATAAGAAGAGAGGAAAGAAAAGTGTGCAGCCCACCAACCAAACAACATACATGGCAGATATTTTGGCGAATGCAGTATGAAATTATATAATTTTGATACCTGCAGTATAAAAGAAGTCAATCTTAATACCTGAAATATTAGTATTCAACAAAAGAAAATATTGTAAAAATACAAATTAACAGAGTAAAGACCTGCACTACGAAAATGACGAAAAAAGACAACTGCTCGGGCGGTATATTGAAGTCCCCCCCCTACCCCCGGTACGCATAGCTACAAATTTTGCCTCAACCACTCAACTGCTCAAGACCGTGACACCACGAAAAGCCAGTGGCGTGGTTGCAGGAGGGCTTGCAGGGAGAAACTGCCCTTAGTAAAGCTTTCTGACTCTGAAAGCTTTCTGACTCTGAAAAAACAGATTTTGTTTAAAGCTTTTAATTTGGGAGCATTTTTATATGTTTATTCAAGTGGCGCAACAATAGGAAGGGTGCATGGTTAAACCCTCAGGGCCCCGAGCAAGAACTGGGCAGCCGGGGGCCCCAAGCAATGACACTGCGATATGTTTGTTATGAGGTCCCGCGCTCGGCATTACACATGTACTCCCAGAACAGTGGGGTGGTGGCAGGGAAGGCCAGGGGAAATCCCCACTAAAGCTTTCTGAAAGGGCGCCGAATGCCGGCAGGGTGCAAAAATGTCATGAGAATATATTTGTATATACTTTTATTATCAACTTCTGCAATTTGTAAGGCTTACAAAATAAATGTTGTTAAAATTTTCACTCAAAGCTTTAATCTAACATCCAAAACATGAAAATCATACCTGGTCCCAACTAAAAACACATATTTTAGTCAATTTAATTGAATATTCGTTGCAAAATATTATTCCTTTTAACTATTTATAGTGTGGAATTGACACAATTTTAAGCAATTTTCTGCTACCCAAATCACCCTGAAAACGCTAAAATTTCCGTGGCCATGGTGGCTTGGCCTCTGGGCGCCGATAAGGACGGCGACTCTGGATTTCATACAATAATATGCAGTTTTATGCTTTCAAAATTGCAAGTGCAGGGCTTCGGGCATAAGTCTACCGGTACCAATGGGGGCGAGGGTATGCAAGTCCTAATGCGGGCAGCATATACGCATTTTTTTTCCGACAAATTTTTTGACATTTTTTTGGATAGTTAAATAACTTGGTACAAAAGTAGTTAAATTAATCGGTTACCTGTACAGAAACGGGAGGATTTAACATTCAGATTTTACCTTTACGTTTTTGATTCACTTAAGTTAAATTAGCAAAAAGAAAATCATTTTATTTCACGATATATGCATAGCGGGATTACTAAATTGTTTAAATAATTCGTTGCTGACAGTATAGTGCGATTTATCTGATAAGGAAGTAACGCCAGGAGGAGCCAGGATAAAATGTCGGGGGTGGAGTGGAGAGAGAGTGGGGAGGGGGATGCAAGTCAACCCAAACCAGGGTTGATGTGATAACCAGGAACGTAGCCAGGAAAAAATGTCAGGGGGCCAAGTAAAAACAAAACATACAGGGTGTGCATAATAACGTGTTTTATGAGCAATTTTGTCATGATTAATGAAAATATTGGGAGAAGTGTGCAGTATTATAATGGGGAAAGCAGAGAGAAAATTGGGAAATTATCAACAAAATATTGAAAAAAATCATTGTAAATTTTGGTAAATTTTGACATTTCCTGATAATTAATGGGTTTTTTTCTCGAAAATCGAAAAAATAGTTGCCCCAAATTGAAGGAAATTTTCCAAACAGTTAATAGAAATTCACAGAAAATTGGAGAAATTGTATCAAAAATTGGATTACAAATGCTGCAAAAAGAGCGAAATTTACCAAAAATTGAAGGAAATTTACCGAAAATTGAATAAAATTGAAACAATTTAGAAAAATTGCCCCAAAATAAAGGAGATTTTTCGACAATTTAAGAAAATTGCACGAGAAATAAGGAAATTTCCTAAAATTGAAAGACAGTTCCCAACCATTGAAGAATAGAGATCCTTAAAAAGGATTTCCCAAAAATTAATTGAAATGTCCCGAAAATTGAAGAATAGTTACATAAACCGTAAATAAGAATGATCTCACGGTAAAAAAAACTATCACTGGAAAAATCTCAGGGGGCCATACCTCTCCTCCCCACTCTAGCTCCGCCCCTGGTGATAAGGTGAGCAATTTGTCATTAATGGAACATATTGTGACAAGCAGTACAGAGTCTTCTGGTATTAAGAAGCGGGGAGCAGAAGGAAGGTACTTCCTGAACTGCTGAAAGGATTTCACCTTCAGACCTTCCTTATGCCTGATTGTATGCTCACTTTCGATTGGAAAAGTTGTTTACATGATACAGTATTTGCAGTAATAACCAAGGGCGTAGGAAGCGGGAGGGGGCTGGGGAATTTATCACCAGTCAAAATTCAGGGGCTAAACTATGCTTTAGCCCCCTCCCTCCCCTCCCCTCCGCCACTTCTCATATACGAAAACCCCTTATAAGACTTATTTATACCCACTTTAAATAATATAACTTTATAGGATATTGTCATATGTTCTTATTTCTTCAATTATGTTGATAAAAAAGGTAATGTAATTTCGATGGAGACTTTATTACTTCTTTACACCCTCATTATTATTTTGAGCTGATCGAAGCTGTATTAAACATAACATTTGCGCGCTACCGCAGACTCCGAGCGCGGGCAGCGCTTTTCTTTTCTGCAGCCCAGAATTGCCATTACAGATTTTTTTCAGCCAATCATATACAAGAATGACAATGACGTAATTAAATATGAATATTTATATACAAGATTAGGACGTTCAACGTTGCATATTTATATCTGTTGCAGACACCATCTGAACTGCTGTATATATATATGCTACGATTAATGTATAGTTTTTTTTTTTAAAGTAAATTTCGCAACTGTCAAATTATTTGAGTGAAAATGACTAAGATTTAAAACTTCAAACAAGCCATTTCTAGTACTTTTGGCTGTCATTACGTCATGTTTGTGCAAATTGCAAAGGCATATCCAGAAACTAGGATGCATGTTGCACGCTTCCCCAGTGAAAACTTGAAGGCTATATAGGGCCCACTAGCGAGGAGAAAGGGATACAGCCAAGGGGAGCTAGGGGCGTAAGCGTCCAAAGAGTGAACAATTTCACAGATCCTCCTGCCCAAAAGTGTCCAGATCCCCATGCAGCAAAACATCTGGCTATACGAAGAGCCCTCCAAACACATACCTCCCCAGGGGTGGCAAATTATCAGACGGTTAATGAGACACCCCCATGAACAGAGACATCAAGAGCCCCACGCTGTCAGTTATCAGGTGCGGATCCAAGGGGGGATTCCAGGGTATCTAAAATCTACTCCATGAAGAGAGACAAGTGACACAGGTGAATATATTTCATGAAGCTCGCGTAATAACGCGCATACAAACTGGTCCCTGTATTAAAATCAAAGTTACAGCAAGGAGCTCCTTGGTTACAGTCATTAGAATCGGGCCCACTGGCACTAACCTACAACGCGCTTTTTGTCCAAAATGGAAAATAATATGGGACTTAGGACGTTAGGGCCTAATAAAACAAACAATGAAACTCACTACGACTACGCACTCCACCTTAAAAAAGGGAGCTTTTAATTTGCAGGGTATTCTATAGTTACTCCCATGCTCCATAATGCAAACACTGCTGTAACTTTAATCCAATGAAAGTCACTTAAATACTACTTAATAAATTATGTCTTAAATTTCATACAAGGAGCGAGTGTTAAAACTTCACTCAGAACACCACTTACCGACAGACCGAGATGTCTGCACACAAAAAAAAAAGCGTGTGCGGGCAGCATATTTTTTTTTCCCAGGAGTGTTTAGGGCAATTTGCATTTATTCCGTTGAAAATAAGACAGTGATTTAGACGGATTTTCAACTGATATCTATGCAGATTGTCTTAAACACTCCTTGGAAAGAAGAAAAAAAGATTACGCGTGCGGGCATCTCTGACACCTAATGTGTTTGTATCGTTAAACGTACCTAACAAATTATACGTACCGTTGTACGTGCACGCATGTCTACTGCCGGCAAGTCTGTTAGAATTCAAAAAGAAGATAACAAGAATATCACTTGTTCATTCTTCTTTGGAAAAAAAGAAATGCCCAAAGCGCCAAACATGCCCCAAAAACCATGCCAAAAACGAGGTTTCTGGGTGGGGATGGGGGTCGAGGTCCTTGGAGAAATAAAGTTTCAGACCCCAAGAAAAAAAAAATGTTCCCTACGCCACTGGTAATAACGATTATCCGTGTATCATATGTTAAACATTTTTGAATACCTGTTGATAGGGAATAAATAAGTACTAAAGGCAAGATAAATTTCTTTGTTTTTTTTCTGGCTGTTTTTTTTATGCTACATACGCCGCGCTGGACCCACACTACTCCTTATGACTCCAAACCTCTCCACTGCAACTCCCCAACCTACTCTATTTGTACACAACATTGCTCCTTATGCCTTATGACTAAACAACTCACTGCAACTCTCCCACCTACTCTATTTATACTCAACATTGGTCCTTATGACTCCAAACGACTCACTGCGACTCCCACTGTTTGATCTGCCCCTATGATGACCGTGAGGTCATGATAACTACATGCAATAGGTTTTTTTCTGTGCCATTCCCTTAAGACCTTAGCGCCAAAACATAAAATATACATGAGATAAAATACAAAAAGATGAAACTGGAACCGAAGGTGAGAAAAAAGCAAGTATCATGATTGAAGAAATAAATCGGATTTCAATGTTTTCTTGAAAACTGGTAAAGAGTTGGCTGTACGAATACTAATGGGTAAGTGGTTCCAGAGTTTAGGGGCAATATGAAAGAAATCTTTGTCAGCTGCAGATTTAAGTGACCATGGTACTTCTTTCTTTTAAGCGGATTCTGTTGGATGCGGAACGCAAACCTTTCGCACCTAGTATTATGTTAGTAGAGAGATAAGCCGGAGATGAACCTTTGAGGGATTTGTCAATATAAAACATAGCCTTATAAAATATTCTCACCTTCACAGGAAGCCAGTGTAATTGTTTTAGCAGTGAGGATGCTGGTCTTCTTTGTTTGTTTTGGGAGATATGTCATGGCAACGTCAGAATTATTTGATCATGACTTATGACGCCATGCATGGGCATATCCTCATGTTCTTATGAAGTAAACTCTGAGGTAGGGGCGGTTGGAGGAGGGGTCTCCTACAAACCATCCCTCCAAAATTGGTGGCCTGCAACCACCCTTTCAACACTCGATTGGTGATCAAATGGTTTACTGAGCCATGAGCGACCCACCCTGGTTTGAACCAATCCATATGGAAGCGTAATTTTATTCTTTGCTTGATGTGTGCATGATACTTTTGCATGTGACGCGCTGTTGGGTGACCACCCGCACCTCCCCAATTATTATACAAGCTGTGTTCATGACTCGCTCCCTGCATAACTTGTATGCTCCTTTAGTCTCCCCAGTGCTTCTTCTAAACTCCCAGTACTCCCTGCAAACTCCCAGTGCTCCATGAGAACTCCCAAGTGATCCCTACAAAACCTGCATAATTAATTCCTAGGCTGAGCTCCCTGTAAACTCCCCCGTTCTCCATGTAAACGCCTCAGTGCTCCTTGCATGACGAGTAAACCAACATCGTCATGTTTCCAGACGCCGCCAGTCAAGTCAAGGGAGCAGGGTAAACGGTTTCTTGTACAAAATCAGTTGACGAGCCTTTACACAAAAGTGCGGTCTTTTAACATCATTCTAGTTTTGTACTTATAAAAAAGGCTACTTTCACAAACAGACAAAGCTTGGGCTATAAAGATACCAATGTGAATGTTGATGTAATTATTGACATTTTTGTTTTGATGAAGATTTCGCCTCCCTCGGTTAGGAAAATAAATAACATCCACTGGGCTCACTGATAGAGAAAAATAAAAGGATTTACCACTGCCCGTTCAAACATCACACATTTGTGATGTTGGGAGGAGAGGGGGGGGGGAGGTGATCCTACCACCATATACCATATTACTTCTGACTTCAAGTTTCGCAAGGTCTGAAGGTCAGGTGATTGGCACAAAGCACATTAAGAAAGGCATTTGTGCTATTTTTCGTTTGATTTTACGTAAGGGGCCATACCTACCCACAATGGCAGCGTTACGGAGACATGGGGGCATTTTCCTTTGCGCCTCCACTTCCCCCCCGAAATTTGTTGTAAAGTGACATATTTTTTCCAATTGATAGACTTCCTATGAGACAAAACTGCCTTTTTTCCCCCAGCATAAAAATACTGGCGCCGCTACTGCCTACGCAAGGAGCACATACCCACGCAAGGAGCACATAATACGCAAGGATACCTACGCAAGGTGGTACAGTACCTTCGCAAGGGGAACGGTGTCTCTGTGCCAGCGGCTGGCTTTGGGACTGGTTTCTATACGATCTTTACTCTTTAATGTCTTTTAACATGGAATAAAAAAAATATTAAAAAAAATTTGGCTGCGCAAATTCTTTACCAGCTTCTTTCTTTTAATGTGTTTTTTCATAATAAATTAAACATTTTCTGAGCACTGTATTAATCTTTTTATATTCTTTATCTGCCTACATATATAGTGTCACCTATCAGGGGAAAAATTGCCCCAAAAAAAAAAAAAAAAAAAAAAAATATATATATATATATATATATATATATATATCCAGCGACAAATGGAAAAACTGCACTGGTAAATTAAGATTTCATCAACAGTTACTGCTAATCGGGAACTCCCCTTCAATACTATGGACATTTTCTTCAATTTATGGGAAATTTTCTTCAATTTCTAGAAAATTTTCTTCATTTTCGGACAATTTCCTTCATTTTCGGACAATTTCCTTCCTTTTTAAGAAATGTTTTACAATTTCGAGAAATTTTGTCCAATTGATTTCCCAATTTTACCTCCCATCCGGGCAGAAAGCATGCAACCGGGAAGGTGATATCCTCTCAGGAGACTGCCCCTGTCCGCTTCCTACGCCTCTGGACACGTGCAGGGTGTATGGGTTGAGTGCAATGCTAAAAATTTCGATCCCAAAAAGTTGAATTTCGTTTTTGAACAGTCCAACTGTCCAAAGCTATGAAGTCAAACATTCTACTTTTCTTAAAGCCTAAAAAGTTAAAATATTTGGATTTGAAAAAGTGAATCAGTCAAGATAGTTATGTGTTGGATTAAAAAAAGTCCAAAGTATTCCCTATAACCCACCATACTTTGTATTTCTTTTTGCCACTTTAAAATCAAAGGTCGGACTGAGGCCTATCAGTCTATAACATGTATTATCATTGGATTCTTTGCTTTAATATGCATAGGCTATATCTGTTTCTATTGGGGGAGGGAAAGGGGGAGGGGGGGTATAGTGGCATGTCGAGGCTCGAGCGAAGCAAGTAACGGTAGGGTTCATTGGCCTGCTTTACATGATTTATTGGATCCGGGTCCCCGGTGGGTTCAGGGGTAAAAGCCTGGTGTGGGTCTTTTGCCCAAATAATAAAAGAAATTGCCCGAAAATTGGCAAAAATTTCCTCAAAATTGAAAAAAAATTCTCCAAAATGAAGGAAATTTCCCGATATTTGAAGAAATTTACCAAAAAATGAACAAAATTTCCCGAAAATAGACAAAAATGTTCGCCGAAATTTTTAGTACCTATGTGTCTAAAAATTGAAGAAAATTGCACAAACGTTATTTCCCAAAACTAGACACAAAAATTCCTTGAAATTCCAAGAGAAGCCTGCCCGAAAATCAAACGAAATTGCCCGAAAAGGAACGAATTTGCCCCAAAATTGACAGGTAATTCCCCAAAATTGACAGGTAATTCCCCAAAATTGACAGGTAATTCCCAAAATAAAGAAATAAAAAATAACAGAAAAAAGCGAATAAAATAAAATGAATTTTCCAATGTTCCAGAAATAAAGTAAATTTTCTAAAAATCCCACAATTGGAAGGTTGTTGCAAGTTGTCTGAAGTTGTTCAAAAAAACAAAACAAAAAATTATTCGGCCCATGTATAACATCATGATTTTCTTCATCTATGATTAAAATCCGAATCGTTTTTATTATAAAAAAAAGACAATATAATGTAAATAAAGACTTTGGAAAATGTGTTCGTACATATTTCTTGGGAAATTATGATCATGTGCTTTTGACTGTTTGATGACAAATTTTCTTAGTAAAATATTGGCCAATCAGCGATAATACTACGGTCATGTTGTTTTACGAGAAATGGCGGTCATTTCCCTTCCCACTTATTAAAATTGGTACTCTATTAAGTAATATATAATTTTAAAAGATGATACTGATTGATATAACAAAAATATTTATCACTGTTATTAATATTTATGATATTTTTTAGTATGTAAAAATAACAGCATTAATTATAAATATTATTGATAATATTATCAACGGAGAACAGTTAAATCTGTGGCGCGCCGGGACTTGCAATACCGCGGGAAATCTGTTTATCCAGGATCCACCGTACGTACACTGTACATGTTCATTATAGCCTACTAGACTGCGTATGATTTGACCAAGCAGTATCAGACAGTCTGATTATACTAGTAGTGTTGCTGTATACTGCAGTCAGATCATACGTTGGCTGTTTTGTTGTGTGTAGTCTACGTAGGCCTATCTGCAGTGCAAGTTGTGCATGTGATTCATTGTGTAAAGCAAAGGGACAGTATATTGTCAGACCCCGAAAGTTGGAAGACGCACGTAATTCCTAGCCATTTAGAGTGCTTGATAAGAACAAAAACCAAACTATTCTTTAACGTTATTGACGACGGAACGCTGCAATGATAGCGTCCAATTTAGGGTAAGTTTCAGCAGTCACCATAATTTCTTTCTAACGAGTAACGTTACATTTAACGTTACTCGTTAGACCTGGTCCTTACTAAGTAAGGGATCCAACCAGTGCCAACAATGGCAAAACAAATGGCAAATGAATTTCAACCCCTCCAAATGCTACATCTTGTCAATTTCCTCTAAGAAATGCTTTAAATCACCTGTTTATACCTTATGCAACCAGCCACTAAAACATGTCAACTCCCACCCATACCTAGGTGTTGAAATTGATAATAAACTTAGATAGGATAAACATATACATAACATAACCAAGAAAGCTAACTCTATACTTGGCCTTTAAAACGTAACCTCTCAAACTGTCCCACCGACGTTAAATCCACTGCTTATAAAGCTCTAGTCAGGCCAGTACTTGAGTACGATCTGCAGTCTGGGACCCCCATCACCAGTGCGATGTGGATAAACTTGAATCTATTCAAAGGAGAGCAGCCAGGTTCTGTATGGCAGACTACTCTTATAAATCTAGTGTAAAAACATGCTTTATAAATTAGATTGGCCCCTGCTTAAAACAAGACGATACAACACCCGGCTACATATGCTATATAAAATCAATAACAATCTTGTCGCCATCAATAAAGATTAACTTATCCCCACCGTTAGAACTAATACAAGAAATAATCATGACCTTAATTTCCAGGTTCCCTATGCTAAAAAGAATGTATATAAACACTCTTTCTTCCCTCACACACTAAAGGATTGGAATGCTTTACCGTCAGACATTGTTCATGCACTAAGTCTCAATTGTTTCAAAGCTAAACTTACTAACACCTGTATTGCTAACTAGTTTTTTTATATATTATTTTTTACTCATACTTTTTACGCTCGGTTGGCGTTCATGTCCTCTTGAAGGATTTTTGCCGACTTAACCGTTTCAGATTCAGATTCATTTTTTACAGAATATGATTTACAAAGGAATGCCGCCAAGCCTTCCTAATTTCTAGCTCCACCCAAGTCGTACGTAAGCTCCCATATGTGCCAGTGCAATGGTTTGCTTTAAAATCCTTCTCCTAACGTTAGGTTTTAACAGTTTTGCTCTTGAAATTCTGGCTCAAGCAAGATTTGTGTATGCTTCATAATGGCTTGTATTTTGCTAAGAGATATTCCATTTTTTTTTTTAATTAAAGCTTTCGAAAGGTTTTAAGAAAATATCCGATTTCATACATAATGGCGCTAAAAATAGTTGGGCCTAGGGGCCTATAAATTAAAGTTTTAGCTGTAACATTAGACATGCCATTCTTGTACGTACATGTAGGCCTATGTACCGGAGGTCCTCATACACACTGGTGTTCCTGGCGTAATGGCAACCTAGGCTATATACCTAATACATAGGCCCTATGTATAAAAAAGTAGATCACTTTCTAACGCGACTTTCGAACCGTATATGAAAATTCCTTTTTTTGACCACTCGCAAATCTTGATTACTTTTTTTGACTCAACTCACATTTGCTGGAGACTCCCTTCTTCGTTTATAAGCCACAGTATTTTTAATTTTTTTGATGAGATGTACAAACGATGGATTTTCTGCCGACATTACAGTTATGACTGTATAAGCCCAACAATTTGCTGCAAACCAAGTGTTGCTTCTTCATGACGCCATTGCAACATTTCATCGCAAAGTAACTTGCACATTAGTGAAAATGAAATGCACCGCGAATGTGCAGCAGTAAACAGTAAAACTATAGTCCATAACGTAAGGCTTTAATCCCACTCAATCAAGGCCCACTTTACAAACTGTTAAATCGAACAAAAAACACACTGTCAAAATACTTGACCAGTGACCATCAGTAAATTTACATGTAAATATTACCTGATGAGTCAAATCAATTTTGCATGAAAAAAATATTGCAAAATAAACAAGCAGAAAAAGATTTTAAGAGAGCGGAAATTCTGCATGCTTCGCAAAGATGGCGACCATTTCCAGAAGACTACTGATATGATCAGAACTTTTGGGATGGTGGCATAGTTTTGAAATGTTTCACGGCGAGGTAGCATAGTAATAATATTATGCAAGATTTTTACAGTGATAGTTCTAGTGAGTTCTGCAAAAAGTTACTTGACGTTGAGATTAAATGACATTGAAGGGAAGTTTTCTGTTATTTCTAAACTGCCAGTGAATTTTCATGCATATTTTCCATAAAACCGATTAATGCTGTAGAAGTAAATTTTCACAATTTGGAAAGCAAAATTCCAACGTCTATGTGGGCAATGGAGTCATACTTTTGCTATATTGGTTGCGCGATCTTTTAACTTAAATTTGAGCAATTTTGTTTGTTTTTTCCAAAAATTATGATACTAAATGCCTGTAAACAATACACGCTCACAAACTGTAAACAAATTTACCTTTTTATTATATTAGAGTAGGTTACCTTTAATTTCTCTTATCTCCACAGTGTTTTTTGAATTGATATGTTTAAGTAAGAACATCTACGATAATGATGGTGACTGCCTGTGAAGAACCAATTGATGGGGATGTTAGTGTGAAGCATGTGTTGCAGAAACTCCAAACAAAGGCCATTGGAACTGAGGAAAAATTGCTTGTCTATCAAAGCTTGGCAGAGTAAGATATTTCTATTTTGAATCAAATATTTGTTTTATTTCCAATGTAAATATTGCTTTTAATGAGGTGTTCCTTAGAGTTTTGATTAACTAATTTCAAAAGATGCATATTTTTTGTAATTGATAGTTTGGGGAAATTAATAACCTTTGTCTTTAGGTACAATTACAGAATACCCCGCAACTGGTAGAAGTGTGGGGATACCAAACTTAAAACTTGAATATCTCCTTAACGGAATAAGATTTTGCAATGCTTTCTTCACAATTTTGTTTCTTTTGAAGTCCTCTTTCATATAAGATGTACATGCTTGACCACTGAACTAATCCTTTAACGGCCTGGATATGAATGAAACTTTGTGTGAATGACCCTAGAATCATGTGCTGTCATAGTAACATGATTAATGAATGTGTTTTCAAGGGTTGTCGTATCATATTTTTGAAAGGTTTTTTTGAGTTTGAGATTTAGTTTTCAACAGGAAAAACTAATGCTATAAAAAGCTGTAGCATGATTTAGAGGAGGGTGAATGAATTGCGTGATCATTATGGAATAATAATGTAAAATAAAATAAGGATTAACTATCCTCGTGCTATCATCAGCTTGGTTTGTGAATCAAACCATTCATTCCCTCAAAAAGTTTGTATTCCTTTCCCTCATCTTATTTTCATGTGTATACCAAACCTTTGAATAACAAGTCTCAGTCAAAAATGTTCAGATTTATTAAGAACGAAAGATTTCATGCATTTTGTTTTGAAAAATTTCTTCCGTTCTCCTGTAATTATGATTACGAGCGATGGAATGTTCCGTTCCAATCGCATGTTGTATGTAATTGACCC
This sequence comes from Chiridota heheva, assembly GCA_020152595.1. NCBI lineage: Eukaryota > Metazoa > Echinodermata > Holothuroidea > Apodida > Chiridotidae > Chiridota > Chiridota heheva. Next base: position 232,210 of record JAIGNY010001938.1, on the reverse strand, counting down.
ATACCACGTGTAATTCGCTTGGGGGTACAAGCTCAAATGATTTCATTGGTTTGAAGCAGAGTGAGTTTGTATATGTTTTCTTGCGGACGTGTTAGGTGATAGCCTGTTGGTATGCATAACTGCATTCCGCTCTGCATATCAATTAACTAGTAAAAAGTACAAACAGAATGTTCAAATACAGATGTGTTTTGCCATTTTATACAATTCTGAATGACCAAAAATATTCTTCATCATTGTTAAATGTTAAACGAAATCTTATTTTCAGAGTGCTGAAGAATTGCTTTGCTTGGGTGCGTGGCATGTGTTGTAATTTAAAAGAAAATGTTTTCATAGCTCCTTGCTGAAACAAGTTCCGTTTTATGTTCGGAATACAATGTATTCCTGTTTAATTTTCAATCCTGATGTATTCAAATCATGTATCTTATTATCCGTATAGAGATTGCAGGTAATACACTACTCTTCATTAGCAGGCATTTTTCTTTTCTGCCTTCTTACACTCCCATTCATGCAGTTTTATAGCACATTGAAAAAGGTGGATACCATATAAGGCTATAGAGCAGGAACCTTTGGTGGATTAAGTATAATAGAAAATGCCATTGCGCTGCACAAACGGGGCCTATTTAAAGTAAAAGCATAGCAAGAATGATTATTGAAGTTGAAAAATAACAGAGAGAGACAGAGGGTATGCATGATTGTGAAGACTTTTTTGGTTGAACTGTGTTATATAGTTTTTTTCCAATAGCCACGGCCTGGCCATGATTAATGTTTCAAAGAAATGTTGAGTCTCAAGTGGGTGGGATCTGAATTGTAAGATTTTTCCAACATAGGCTATATGTATTTCAGCAACAATTGTACTGCATGATCAAGTATACGATGGCTAGCATCGCACTGTAAGACGATGCATTTATAGGCCAATTTATCTGTCGACAAGGCTTTTTTCACAACTTTTTTGAGTGACTGCCTTGGGACATTGGGACCTGTTAATGCCTTTCGGACCTAGACTGACAAAAGGGTAAAATCAGTATTATTCAAGGGGCAAATGGGTTATATGAAATCACTTAACACACACACAATATTAAAGTTTATTAATACATTTGATTCATCAATGCCTCCATTGTCATTTTCAACGTTATTTACAGAAAATACTGTTATGCAAACATCGTTAGCTGCTATCATAACAGTGCAGAACATAGCAGTTATAATTACTGTAATGCACATATGTTCAAAGCTTGTTTACATTAGGCCAAAAACTGGTTTTCTGGTAAAAACCGGTTTTGGAAACCGTCCGATTTTATGTCGGGGCAAAACCATGCAAGCTTACATGGGCAATGTCTTCACATTATAAGGCCTTGTACTTGTTGTCTTATAAATGTCGGACATCGGGGCCTGAAGCATGCTGTGGGTTGTAGCTGTTTATAATGCTCGGCTTTAGAATACAGCCATATACATTGTTCTGCAGTATTCAATGTTCAAGTACCCCCTTTCTATCTTCTTGTACAAAGGATATTTGTTTGTTTATAAAGTGTTTCATCTAAAGAAAACGCTCTTTTTCTGCTAATCTTAGTCCCAGCAGGACCTTGTGCATTGTGCAACGATATGTAATTCTTCCTTGGATTTACACGTGTTATAACTTATCAATTATTATCTTCAAGAATTTTTATGTGTGGATGTTAATATCTTATAACGTTATAAATTGAACTTTAATATACGCACGGAGCAGGACCAGGTTGTCACATGGCTTTCGAGCATAAGACACATCTCACGTTGGCTGGATATGTAAGTAACCTTTATTTATAGCGTTACAGGGTTGATCTACATGTACAGGTTGTGGGATATTCTGCAATTACTCCTTTTTTTACCAGCTCAATTAATTTTGTTCTAAATCCAAGAGAATTGACGAGCTTCAAAGTTCAAGGTTTAATGTGGAGGTTAGAGTTGCCAATTTTGTTTATCCTCATCCTGTTTTTGTAACCTGTTTTTGTAAATCATGAATATTGACAATTTCATAATATTAGAATAAAGTTTTTGTAACAAGCAGAATTGATTACTTTTTTTGCAGTGAATTCAAGAAAGATGACATCAACGTTACTTTGCATGTGTTGGGCCATCAAACAAAACAGCTGGCCCAACAGTTTGGGGAAGACATACAGAGTGACCATCGTGACTTAAACCAAGCTGCTCTTCAAATTGTAGGACTCTGTCTTTACTACGAGGAGGTCTCACATTCATTTTCAGGTGGAGATGCTAATAGCCTACTCAAAGGTAAAATTACATTACTTTTATAACTCTACGCCAGATGCAAACACTAATTTAAAGAGTATGGAAAAATGACTCACTAAAACAAAATTCTTACTTGCCTTTCATTTTGATTGGTAGCCAATGTTTTCCTCTATGTACAACAAGTTTACTAAAGTGCAACGGTAGAAACCAAAAACAATGTAATTACAAATAAAAGTAGGAAACTACAACAAAAAAAATAATATTTGATGGATCAATTCCATCGAAGCATTTAAAAGGCAATTATGTAATGTAACAAGAGGGGTATTTCTTTGCTATTAAATCACCAGTATGTGTAAAATGTTAATAATAGTATTGAAAACTTGTGTGTTAGTATCCATCAAAAAAGATGCTTATGGCGCAGTGATACAACAATGCAAAAGAATAGGGACCCAAAGATGAAAACTTGAATGAAACAATCACAGGAAGGGAAAACTTTAGGAATACACGTAAATGTTAACAAGAATAACCTGAAAAGCAAATAAGAAATGTCTTTAACAATGACTAACATGCCATGATACAGTTCATATTTTTGAAATGCTCTATGGTGAACTACATTTGACCTACTTATTTCTCTTCTATCCAGCTCTCTGTAGTACCATACTGAAAACAGAAGACAAGAACACGTGTACAAGAGCGCTATGGTGCCTGTCTAGACAAAACCTACCCAGCAAAAAAGTACAAGAAGAGGTAACTAAGGAGATTTTGCTCAATTTTCATCAATTACAGACAATTGGTTTTGTCTATAAATCATGCCTGACATCAGAATATTGATAATTCAGTATATGTTTGATCCTCAATTTTCTTATTTAAAGTGATATATTGAAATGTACTATTTTACCATGCCATTTATTCAGTCTTTGCCTTCCTAAAATTGTTCTTGGGCCATTAAAACATAGCATGCAATCCAGAAAAGTTCCCCTTTTTTCTAGAATAGAAAACTAAGGTAATGCAACTCTATTACAATTTTGACAGAACATTTTCATCAGGTAGGCATAGTTAGGAATATAATCCCCCAGTGCTTAATTGATATTTACCTCCGCCAACGAAATTGGACGATGATTATGTTTTTGCCTGCATTTGTTTGTCTTGTTTCTTTGTCTGTTTATTTTACTATCAAAATAGCTGAAGAACTGATGATTGGATTTAGATTAAATTTTGTGTGTGTTGTGTTTTCTGCTTGAGGAAGAAGTGATTGAAATTTGAGACATATTGGAACAGGGGAAAGGTACAAATGGAAGGGTGGGGATGTTTTTTTGATGAGATCTGTCAAGACTTCTAGTTCAAACTTCCCAATGGAAATGTGCTTAACAGTTGTTGATCCATGCCCTGAAAGGATTTCCGAACAATCCATTTTGTGAACTCTAAAGAAAATCAAATGTAGTGCTTGGGTATCAAACAAAATCAAAACAAATGTTTTTGGCATGAATGGAAAAGGATTGAATGTGAATCTTGCCTGAAAAGAACTTAAACAATGAATGCTTAGCCTGAATCAAACTGAAAATTTTAAGGTAGGTAACCCTGAAGAGTTTATAATGCAAATGACAAATACTGATTAAAAGTGAGGAAGCAATTTGGGGATTGAACTAGGATTTCTGAGATAAATTGTTTTGAAAATAGGGGGTGAATTTTAGGCATTAGGCAGACAGGCATGTTGGAATTATCAAGCAGGCGGAGGTATGCACTCCACCTAGTTCATTCTGCACTACTTAAAAAAATAAACCACACAAAAATTGAAGATGTATTGTCTAAGTTTGTATTGAATTTTATTGTTCCTGTGATGTATATTGGGCATTCAGTCAGTTATATTTGTAGTACTGTAGTTAAATGAACAATCCTTTATACACTGTTTTCTTATAATAGCTTCACACCATCTTGTGTGCTCTTGAGCATGTGCTACAAAAAGCCAAGTTTGACTCTATGACAGTGGAGCATGAATCTGTGGACCTTATAAGCAGGTGAGTTAACTGCACTATCCTCAAGGTTTGCAGTGTCATTTAATTAGTGCAGACTTTAAGGTTGTAGCTTGCGCCTGACAAATTAAAACTGGAGTTGGTGGGCGGTGGGTTTTCATTCACAACTGGTTTATCAAGCGGTTGTGGACATCTCTATATATCCAGACTTCATACCTACCGACCTTGGCTGGAAGCCGACCTTTGCTGGAAGCTTTAGTAATGTGGCTTAAGTTGAGACATGAAGGTTGGGTCCATGATACTCGTGCATTATTCAGATGCAGAACAGAATATCTGCTTCTAGACTCCCCTCTCACTCACTATCATGCAGCTCATCCTCAGCTCCCACACCTTACCTCCTCTTCTCTCTATTACTCAATTATAACAATATCTCCTGAACTGTGTCCTCAATCTTACAAATATATAACAAAATGGGAAGTTAAGATTATCAACAGATCCCTAGCTTGATTTTAAAAGGGGCAGGGTGCTAGACTTGTTGAGGGGCACATTAATGCGCGCGAGGCGCTGCGTATTTTGAGCGTGGAGTCACGCCTTAAGGCTCAATCCCCTGGTGAAGAAGCTCTGGGATTTTAGCTACAATCATGCATTTCAGAATGAAGCTATTCTGAATGATAAGGACCAGCCATTAGCCAAACAGGATAATTGCTTACTATGCTATCATTCTGTGTTCTGTATCCATGTAAGGTATTTCATTTATAAGGCTAATTAAGATCATTAAGTTAAAAAAGAAAAGAACAAAAAAAACATTTTTTTCTCACGAGGCGCAGGGCAGACCTCCAGGGGAAAAGGCGTGCCCATGAAGGGGCGGGGCGGGCCATCCCTGTAAAACAGCAAAACTAGGGGTCCGACCAAACTCCCCTGTGCTTTACAATTAATTTCCTTGTTGTCTTCAGTGACCTACTCTTTTTAAACCATGTTGTCTTACTGAGTGGGACAGAAATGTTACTGTGGTATTTGAGATAATAGCCATCATGAAATATTATCAAGTCTTCGCTCAATGTTGTATGAAGACTTCTGAGGTTATGTCTATTTTAACTGTAATGCTATATGAGTCTCAAAGTCACTGGTGGCAGTAAGTGGACTCATACTATGTTTTGACATTAATTGTTTCAATTTTTTAATTATCAGAGGTTATTAATTTGTATTATGTCGCTTCTATATGTCATAACTGTTTTTTTTTTCTTTTTCATGTAAATATTATGTAACAGGTTCAGCTATTCTCAAAAGTCTAAAAGTACACACAATTTTGTTCTTCAGATTGCTTGACCAAGTACCAGAGCCAATGTCATTCCATACCAGCAGATGGGGCCCGTTACTATACCCCTTTGTGCTTCATTCAGCACCCAAGATACGAGATAAGGCATTTATGGCAATGAGCAAGGGTATGCCCTCCCTGCTAAAACATCAAGCATCTCTGGTGCCTGTACTTGTTTCTGTGGTGAAGTCAAAGCTAGTCACAGACATGGCTGATCTTTTCAGTCGGAAACAGGAAATGTATACCTTGAAAGTGTGGAAAATGTTTGTTCAACTTTTGGGGAAAGTAAGTATTATACCTAAAAAAAAATTGTATCAAGGATTAGAAGAAAATAAATTTTGTATAGACTATATAATAATATTATTGAAAAAATATTTTTCATACAGCTATATTAAATATTAATATTACATATTTTCAGCAGAAGAATTTGCAGAGCAGCTTACACTGTATTTTCACACCGAAACTTTTTGTAATGCTAACTAACTAGTGTTGGATGTGTTACTGATCTTTTATCTTCTATGGATTTTGCAACCAAGGAAAATGAAACCCTGTTAAACCTTTATATGTGATGGTTTCCTGCAGTGGAGTAGGGAAGGTGGAGGGGAGGGGGTAAATAAATGTAATGACTCCTTGATTTCTGAAGCAGATTGCAAACATTTAATTGTACTGTATGTGCAATCAAAAGAGGTTCATAAATTGACTCCTTGACTTATACAGCAGGATTATTGTACTAATATTAGTCATAGAATGAGGATAATATTTTTCGATGTCAACCGAGGAGTGAATAAGTTTCAAAAGACAGTTGAGTTTAATCGCTCATGTGTCATCACTCAGGTCTCATCGCTCCAGTTTCAATGATCTAGTTTCATCGCTCGAGTTTCATCGCTGGAGTTTCATCGCTCGAGTTTCATCGCTCGAGTTTCATTGCTCAAGTTTCATCGTCGACTTTCATCGCTCGAGTTTCATCACTCTAGTTTCATTGCTTGACTTTCATCGCTTAAGTTTTATCGCTCGTGTGTCATCATAACTCAGGTTTCATCGCTACAGTTTCAACGCTCTAGTTTCATCACTCGAGTTTCATCACTCGAGTTTCATTGCTCGAGTTTCATCCTTTGAATTTTATCGCTCGAGTTTCATCACTTGTGTGTCATCATCACTCCGGTTTCATCGCTCGAGTTTCATCTTTCGAGTTTCATCGCTCAAGTTTCATTGCTCGAGTTTCATTGCTCGAGTTTCATTGCTCGAGTTTCATTGTTCGAGTTTCATCACTCAAGTTTCATTGCTTGAGTTTTATCGCTGGAGTTTCATCGCTCATGTGTCATCATCACTTGGGTTTTATCACTCGAGTTTCATTGCTCTTGTTTCATTGCTTGAGTTTCATTGCTCGAGTTTCATCACTCAAGTTTTATTGCTCGAGTTTTATCGCTCGAGTTTTATTGCTCGAGTTTTATCGCTCGAGTTTCATCGCCTTTTTTGAAAAATGCTGGGTGTATATTGTGCAAAACATATACAGTGTAATATTTAGATTAGTACTCATCTTATTTTGATATAAGTGGAGTACCTTGTTTGGCATCGTTCTTTCTAACCTTAAAAGGCTACAATTCTTGAGTGGCTTTTGGACTTCATATTCATGGTGATGAATTAAACATCAGAATATACTTTCATATATGACATTTTTTTAGGGCCTTCATAAAGGTGGCAGTTTGATCAACCTGATGTTGCGAGTGGTGGAGCAAGGATTCAAACATGGCTTCCCAGAAGTCAAGAAGGCCTCATTTGAAGCTTGGAAAGTTCTCATTGATAACTTTGCCCTCGATCTCGGTGAGAAATGTTTAATTCACAGATAAGGCATAAACAAAATTTGGGGTACAATGGGGTATTTCCCCACATTTTTTTGCATACCTATATTTTTAGTATGGTGAATTTTTTGTATTTTAGTGTCATTTTATTATTTTTCCTCCACTTTCGGAAAGGCAAAATTTCATTTTGTAACTTTTCCTTCACTTTCAAATCCCACCCATGAGATAAGGCATTACTGTGCATGAAGAAAATTTCTGCTGCCCATAGCATTATTACCATGTGGTTTATACGTATTGAGGCTATTTTTATCATCTATTTTTTAACTGGATTTATTTTGAGCTAAAGTTGGGATTGGTGATGTGAAAGTACTGGGTGTCTTCAATTATTTTCTTGTTTAACCTAATTGTTCGCCTTATTATTTTTTGTTTTTGTACAGCTACAGCTATTTGCTGCAAAGTAGTTATCAGATTGTGCTAAGCTTTGAAACATTGACCACATTGATTCTTTAGGACTAAGGGCAGTTATAGATACTTTTATTGAAATTAATAGTTTAAATAATGAAGAAAGAAATAATGAAGTAAAATTTGATTTTCTTCTCTAGATATTTTAGGCAATGCAAAGAGGCTGAAACTCCTCATGCAACCGTTCTTAGCAACTAGTACCAAACAGAAAGTGGTCGCTTCCTCCAAATTTGATGCTTGGTGGCATCTAGCTACAAAGCTTGGACCAAAACTTGCCTTGAATTTTGAAGTGGTAAGTTACCACAACTCTCAGCATCTTCCTTTGATTCTTAAGATCTTTTTTAAAACTTTTGTTAAGATTTTGATACAATTTTTGCACAGCTGCATCTGTGTTTGCAACATATTTAAAAAAAAGAACTTTGGGAAGATGATAATTATCATTTCATGCGAATGGTGCCATTCAATCTTCATTGGTCGGCTGTAACAGGTGGTTGTAAACTTCCTCCAGCTGTTCCAATCACTAACAAGGTTGGCTATCTTGCTTGAGGATAGCTGACCACTATCATTTCTAGTAAGTCTTGGATATAGCTCAGATAGAATGCGTGTTGACATCCTGGCATACATCGGTCAAGGGGTGGGTAAGTGGAAGGCACACACTTTAACATGTTCATACTCTGCTATCTGAATAATGTGGCCAAAGAAGTTTAACTGTATTTTGTGTGCTTTCTGAATAAGCGGACTTGTGTCTGTTATGTCATGTATGATGTTGTTGAGCACATGGTCTATACTTTTATGTTGAGCACAATGCAATAGCAGGATGTTGCAAAGGAATTGATCTTGTTCTCCATATCTGTTGTGATTACCCAAGATGTATAATTATCCAAGATAGCCAATAGAATACATTATACAACTGAAAAGTCAGAATTCAAGTTTTTGTTACCAGTTTATATACAGCAATAACTTATGGATGTTGGACTTTATTTTTATTTATTTCACTTGTGCACAACTCACTTATCCTTTGCCTGTTTGTTATTGAAGATGTATGTCATACATATATTTATGTAAAACTAAATAACTGTTAACAAACAAAACATTCTTGGTATATGATATATATTGATGTTTTTGAATGGGATACTCGATCTTCTTCACTGTGTTGTGTCATGTCAATGCATTTTTCATGAGTAAAAAAGATCGCTTATTTTTTGAATTGGTTTTCTTTTCTGGCAGGTTCTTGCCCCACTATTGCAGTTCAGTCTTGGTTTGGTTGTGTCAGGAGTCAACTTATCAGTGCCCTCAACGCCATCCTCAGGAGGCTCAAGACTTGGACCTTTGATGAGACCAGGTGAGGACATCAACTGAAAAGGAACATTTCATATTAATGTATAGAATGAACAAGAAAGCATCATGATACCATTTTCAACAATTATTATTATGAGTCCTGTGTAAATCCCTTGAGTAGCTGTTTTTGCAGAAGTAGTTGCTGTAGGTTTGAACGTCATTTAGATGTGATGTATTTACTGTTGTTTGTCACACCTACCAACTTAGGATACTTGTAGATGATGCTCAAAGCAGTCCTGTTTATTTTTGTTGTCATTGGTGATATATTTAGCACTCATAAACTTGCAATATTAAAGTATAAGATGAACTATTGTTATTTTGTATATAAGGTGAACAACAGCACAAAGGTATGACCATGTCGAACACAAATATAAACAACAAGATTCTATTAGAGAAGTCCTCATGGGCTAATCAATGGAACAGTGGCTTAGAAATGGATTGAAAGAATCCTCTGCTATATCATGAAGAAGATGATGATGCACGCGGGTTTTGAAGGACTGGGCTTCTTTGTAATGAATCTCACCAAGAACCCAGTTTGGGAGACTTTCAGGCTTGGACTGCAGTGTGGATGCCTTTTAGAATGTTTTTATTAATTCTAGAACTCCATCTTTGAACAAAATGGATCATTTTAAGCACTTGTTCAGTTGATTGACCTCTTGATATGTTTATTTTTCCAGGTCTGCCATTGCAAAGTCCAGTAACTCCCCATATCAACCTCGCATCTCCATTTGCCTCTGGGGGTAGTGCACAGAACTTCAGGTCCATGCGGCTACGAGGAGTTATTGTGTTGGGCTACGTCTTAGGAGTCAACAACATCAAGGAATTGCTTAATCAATCAGGTAATCATTTGTAGAATTTGGGTCGCCAAGAAGTTTTTGTTTTATCCATGTTTTCATTAGTGTAAAATATTTTGCTTTAATTTTGATTATTCCGTTGACAAAGAAGTAATATTATTGTGGAGGAAGGTGTTCTACAGAGAGAATTGCTGTATAGTCATCATCGTCATCAATTGGCCGCTGTTCAGGGGACCACAAATTTTGTCCAATTACCACAATCGTGCAATCTGAGCAGTATTATTTGACTTGAAGAAATCATTCTGGTCTCCTGTGTTGTATATATGTCAAGTAGGATGTCAGTTGACAGCAGGATTCCTTTTGCCATGAGATGGAACATATAGGGTGTATTTTTTCACTGATTAATCTTCTGGCATCCTAAGCATGGGGCCCAATAATTTCAGTTGGGGAGATCTGACCCGATGTGTCAGGGGTGTGGTGTTAAGAGTATAAATGACTGTGTGTGGAACATGGTCCAAACATTTGATATTAAGCATACAGGATGTGGCAAAGGAATTAAGTTTATTCTTCATGTCCTGTGAGATCACCTAAGATCGCAAACATAGAGTAGGATTGTAACACAAGTTGTGTCAAATAACTTCACCTTGGTTCATTGGTTCATAGCGGGACAGTAGAACTTCTCCTGCATATTTGAACTGCTCTACATTAGAGCTGTGACCGTTTAGCGTGTACTCACTACACGCTCGCAAATCTTGTAAACATTTACTAAATACTTCATTGCGAGTAATCGTTTTTCATACATTATAGGCCTAGTGTCTTGCCGTTGAAAATCAATATTCATGATTCAAATCACACACACATTCGGCTGACAAAATTCCAATCAATGATTATATACAAACTGTAAACCCGATTAGCATAATCTTTTTTAAATGTGCGAATCACAAATGCGCAGTAATCACCAATGAATGGGGATATTATGCACTTTAATTTCGCCGAAAACTGAGTAATTTAAGTTGTAAAATGCACCGCGAATGTGCAGCAGTAAACAGTGAAACTAACAATAGGCCTAACGTTAGGCCATAAGGCTTTAAATCCCACGCAATCAAGGCCCGTTTTATTGACCAAAAAACACTTGAATTGTGACAATCAGTACATTTACATGTAAATATTACCTGATGAGTCAAATAAATTTTGCAAGAAAGAAAAAATATTGCATAATAAATAAACAGAAAAAGGTTTTAACAAAGCTGAAATTCTGCATGCTTCGCAAAGAAGGCGGCCATTGTTTCGAGAGGACTAATATTTCAGAACTTCCTGGTGGTGGTGGCGTAGTTTTGAAATGTTTTACGGCGAGGTATATCATAGCCCTCAGTGTGCAAGATTTTCACAGAACTTTGAAAGCCGTAGCGAATAGGACAAGCAAGTTACGTGATGTTGAGTTTAAATGATATTGAAAGGAAGTTATCTGTTCTTTCAAAACTGAATTTCCATGCATATTTTCCATAAAAATGATGATTTGTACCGTAGAAGTAAACTTTTTACGATTTTGAAAGCAAAACTCAGCGTCTATTTGGGCAATGCAGCCAGTACTTTTGCCATACTAGTTGCGCGATTTTTTTTACTTCGCCTCGTAGTTTTGGAGCAATTTTGGTGTATTTTGAAAATTACGGTACTAAACTCGTGTACACGATACACGCTCGCTTTTTTTGGCGTGTACACGTTTACTAAAATCCCTAAACGTTCACAGCTCTACTCTACATACACCTGCATCTACAATTCTCATTATTTTTGAGAAATGTGTTGAGCAGTGAGGGGATAGAGGGATCCTTCTCTTTTATTATAATTATCCCTTTAATAAATTGCGAAGGGGGAATTTTCTATTACTTTAGCACATGACATGTAAACCTCAGCAAAGATCAGTAATAATTATTAACTTCCAATTCTTAGTGTGAAGAGTGGTGTCAAGTTTAATGAAGTATGTTATTTTTGTCTCAAAATGTTTTAAAGTAAAAAAATATGTCTTTTATTGGTAACCCTTTTTGGTTACAGAATCTGTGGTGCTAAAAATAAGAAAGAAACTTAACATACCTATCATGTTTAAGATGTATTTGATAATAAGTGCTGTGTTCTCCTCTCAGATCCTCTTCTCCCTGATGCACTTAGTCATCCAGTCATAGCAAGTCCCTCAGTCTTCATCAAGATGGCAGCCATTATCTTTGCTGCTGTAAAGGATGTAGCTCTCCTCCACCAAGATATTATCAATGGTAAGATATTTACCTCCAACAACGAAGTTGGATGGAGGTCATATTTTTGCCTTTGTTTGTCTGTCTGCTTGTCTGTTTGCCATCAAAATATTTTAAGAACTGATGATTGGATTTGGATTAAATTATGTGTGTGTACTGTTTGATGCTTAAGGAAGAGGTTATTAAAATGTGAGACATTGGAACAGTGGAAGGGCACACATGGAGGGGTGGGGATGTTTTTGGATGAGATCTGTTAAGACTTCTATTCTAGTTCATCAAAGGAATATGCTGAACAATGAATTTATGCCTTGAAAGAATTTCCAAACAATGCATTTTCTGAACTCTAAAAATTAAGTCTAGTGGTTGGGTATCAAAGAAAATTAAAACAATTGCTTTTGGCATGAATGGAAAAGGATGGAATGTGAATCTTGTCTGAAAAGAACTCAAACAATGAATGCTTAGCCTGAATAAAACTGAAAACAATGAAGGTAGATAACCTTGAATTGTCTTTAATGAAAAAGGCAAATACTGATTAAAAGTGGGGAAAGATTTGGGATAAAACTTAGTGGGTCTAGTATTTCTGAGATAGATTGTATTGGAGATGGAGTGAAATTAACAAAATTTTAGACAAATTGGAATTATCAAGTGGGTGGATGTATGTATTCTACAGAGTGCTAAAATTCTAGTTTTTAAAGTTATAAAGAGGTACATTTAAAGGATTAGTTTAGGGGTCAAGCAAGTTCATCATATATAAATGAGGACTTCAAATGAAACAAAATGGGAAAGAAAGCAATAAAAACCATTAAAAATATTCTGTTAAGGAGATATTGAAGTTGAAATTTTGCATCATTTGTGTAAAAATGCTGAAATCAGACATTTTATATGTCAGGAAGTAGTTAAACATAATCTAGTAAGGGTTTACAACCTGAAAAAAAGTTTGAAGGAAATAATTCAAAAAAAAAAACTTAAAATAAATTTTCTTTAAATTACATAGACAAGTTTTATGAAAAGTGTTGATGAGTGCACCAACCTTCCATAGTAGACACCAGTCACTTTTACTCATATAAGACTGATTATCTCTGTGAGGAATAAGATATTGAAGTAGTTTCTACACTATTTTGTTCTTATTAAAAGTCCACTTTCATATAAGATTCAATTTGCTTGACCAATGTTATTTAGTACTTCACATAAAAGATGCTGTAGGTGTTGGTGTGGTGTTTATAGTTACACTTGTGTTGCTACTGTTTATTGTGTGCATGTTAAACATGCTTTAAATTGTTAACATTTACAAAATGTGTTGAATGTTCCTTGTATGTTGTTAAACTTGTTGGTTAAAAAATCCATTTTGCAATATTTTGAAATAGAAAAGAAATACAAGCAAGATAAAATTGTCAGTGGAATGATTTAATTTAATTTCAAGTTTTTATTGATTCCTAAAGTAAAGATAAATATGTATTTAATTAAAATTGTTATTACATCATCAACAACATACATGTTAAAAAGATTAGAAAAGGGACAGTTTATGTATATGAAGATAATGGAAAGGTGACAACCATCATCTTACAGTATGCTCTAAATAAAGTTTATAAATGCCATTAAATGCTATTAAAGAAAGAAATGTAAAGATATTGTGGACTACACTTTAAAAACTTTGACAGCTAAAGGTACAAATGAGTTTGGAACCCATGCAGTAGTCTGATTATTAAGATCATATATCACCCACAATTCATTTTAGGTTACATCAACTAGATCTTCCGTTATCAATAGCATCTTCTAAAAAAACCTCTGGACAAAATTATCATTTTTCATCATGTTGCCCTCTACAACCATATTTAGTTTCCTTAGCCCTCACATATCACCCATAATTCATTTTTTAGTTCTCGTTTTCAATCTCCCCTGTTTAGTCTGTTACCTCTGGAATGATCAACCTCTCAGGCAAATCATTTTTGTGGTTGCAGTAAACTGTTATTAACAAACAAACATATCACCCACAATTCATTTTGGGTTGATCATCATCCTCTATTATTTTTTATTGAATAGACGAGGCTTTGTTCCAGCTTTTTGCATCTCTGGTGAAACATGTTGATCTTTCTCTGCAAAGTGCCAGCAAGAAGGAAAGTTCAGAAATGTTTACCTCGTTCTTGTATTGTCTGCAGTCTATACTCAAGGGCTGCTCCTTGTTGCCCTCTATCCAGCTTGTAAGTTATCGGGTCCATACCAATTACTTCTTTTGTAGCTGTCACAAAGTCATTAGTGACATGTTTGAAAGTCGCCCAGTGACATGTTGGAATTTTAGATTAAGCCTGCAACATATATTCAATTTAAATCACAACAAAATCTGAGAGCTTTTTCACAGAAACTGAAATCAAGTATACACTCATGCATATGCAAATGCCCTGAGATTATTACAAATGCAGGGGCAAATATCTACCTGATTTATTGGTATAGTACCTAATGCTGTACAGCTGTTGGTTCCCTAGGATACATACATTAAACAGAATAGAGTGTAATTTAAAGAGCAGTATAGTAATAGCCAATAATCTTGTACCTTGACCAAGCTTGAGAAATGTATTTCTATCATGTAACAACCTTTAGCAGTACGAATGTGTTTTCTTTAAGAAGATTAAATCGGTTGTACAAATGAAAACAGACTTAAAATATAAAAAATATGTACATTTGCCCTCAATTTGGTCATGTGCTTCCAGAATTTGTTGGTGTTGTTGACTTTTTTATTTATTCATTGGGTTTATTGTACCTGGCAGCAATCACCTGAACCACATTTAAAGGGGCGATCTCATCTCAAAATAGATCTCAGTGATGCTATACATTGTACAAGCAGTCCATACTGATGTCATCAATTTCTTGCTAGATAGCTTCTGCTTACTGTAGAAAATTCATAAATATTAATAATAAAGCTAAAATCTATATTAAATAGATGATAAATGTTTTAAGGGTACGTTAATATATTTAAATCACAGATCTGGTAAAGCCTTTAAAAGGGACTAAATTAAGATCGACAAATGATTTTATTTAAAGTTTTATGAACGTCATAAAAGTATTTGTTTGGTGCACTGTATATCGATATTGCTCATTTAAATGAAAATCTTTTCTCAGTTTTTCTCTTTCATTTGCACTGTTGATGTACATGGAATAGCTTTTCACTAAAGGTGTTAACTTTGCCAAATGAAAGTCTCATGTCTTTCATTTTTCATTTTCAGACATTTTTAGATTGTCTTAAATGTCTTCCAACAAAAGTGCTGAGCTCATCTGCGTACTTGTCAGGAAATGGAGGCTGTGTTTTACGAGTAAGTTGGAGCATCTTTTAAGAAGTTTATATAATAATGATGATAATAATACTCTTATAAAGCACCAACTCCAAAAGAATGGTCTGCTTAAGGAGCTGATTAGAAACTTAGGTACATTCATACTAGTTATACATACAAAACTGATCAAAATAAAACAAAAATTTAACATATTTTGAGAGATGAGTCTTTTACTGTGTGAACATGGAAGAAATCTGAGCTGCACATTGCTTCTGTATGGGTGTAATGTGACTCAGTTTCATTGGAAAACAAAAGTAATTTGTGTTTAGTATAATTGCTATTTAATGAGGTGCAGTGGTTAAGGAGTTATGCTCGTATGCAAAGGTTTGAGCTTTGATTCCCACTGCGAGCTCTGATTGTGTCCTTGAGCAAGACACTTCACTCTGATTGCTCCAGTTCACTCAGCTGTAAACTGAGTACCAGCACTGCTGGGGAGTTAACCTGCGATGGACATGTCCAATCAAGGGCAAGTCATGGGCTCTCATCCGCATAGGCCAAGGAAACTGGGGATAGCTTGTGGGTTTAACTTTTAACAATAGCTATTGAGGAAGAAGAAATGATCAAATCAGACTTCACATTTTTGTGTCACATTAATTAAGTACCTACAGATCAAAATTTTGTAGTGTTTAATTGCTGAGTTTTACTCAACTCTTAAAAATCTAGAGATTTGTCCACATTTCTGCAATTCAGATTCATCAATTTGATCTGTTTTTACATTATAAAGCCTACATGACTCTCTTAATAGAATTTGTAAAGATACAGGATCATTGGAATATAATCCTTTTTTCATGGAATTTGATACATTTTGATTAATTTTGTTGCTTTTTTCTTTTCAGGGAACACCAACCTTGTTTCTTCTTGAAGTCCTGTTTAGTGCTAATCTTTTAAAGGCTTCCTCAGAAGAAAGGTAAGAATTGTTAATTTATCTTCAGGGATTTCTAAAAGTATTTCATTTTTAAATTATTTATTCATTCATCACTATAAGCCTAGGACTCATTGACACACTCCTTAAGATCATTGGATGATGGTGAGTTGTGATTTGTTATGGATTGAGCCTAACACATCTCCATGCTGCAGCAGCCAGATCTGACCCAGTTAACACTTCCATTTTGTTAGGACGACAGTTATATCTCCTGGCACCTGAGGGAGCCCACACATATGTATCTTAATTATTCATGAGCAACATAATTATGTTTTATAGTGTCAATCTTGCTCTGTAAACTACATTGTTCTCGTCATGGTGATTTTTCTTTGTATGGTGAAAATAAGCTATTTAAGATACTTACATGATTGGAAGTGTAAAATCTGAAGAAAGATTTTTGAAATCCTCTCTACCACCTGCTATGCTATTCGTAAACTTTAATTGCAAAATAAGTAAAAATTATTCAAATAAAAAATTGATTTAGAGTTTGGTAGTGAATGATTCATTGAGTTGGTATATACAGATTAATTTTACAGACTCATGATTTCGATTTGCAGTCTTATCTTCAATACCTGTGAATATTTAGAGTTGTCCAGACCATTTGACACAGAAGCTTATCATTGATTGTACAATACGAAAAAGAGAAGTTGAATTATTTAATTGTCTAATAATTACTTATAACTTTATTCCAGGTATTTTCTTTTGCTGGAGCATTTAGTGCAATGTGGCATGACCCACCAAACCTCAGTGCTAGAATTTACGCAGTCGTTTGTCCACATCGTTGACAAAGCAGCTGAAGATATCCCAAACAAAGAAAGTCTTTGGAGGATTTGGAGTATCCTTGCAAATCCACTGCTCAGTCACATCCTTAAGGTCAGTTAAGACTTTTTGCAGACTTTTTGTTTATATTTATATATTATATGTGTATTCCAGAACAGCATATAAATATATGTTCACTCTGTTTGATGTATTATAACTTTTTGGCATATATGATTGCTTGTTTTGCAGACAGCAGTACACATGAAGGTAAAAATGCCAATACTAAATATTAAAAGAAAACTGCTTTATATGGTATTAAGAATTAAGTTAGGCTTTGACATAATTCAAAGAAATATTCCTGTGAATTTTCATTTTTATATATATGATAGAGGACTAATAAAGAAACAATTTGGTGTAAAATCTTTACACCATGTCGATATTTTTCCGTTTAGGAGTTATTGCATTTCAAAGAATGGGTGATTGTTGGAAAGTGACCTCACAGTGTAAAACATGATGTCATAAAGGCAAATCCAAGACAGTTCTTATGTATTTCTATAAAACAAAAAGGTCTTATGTTACTTAGAGTGTAAGAGAGTAAGTGGCAAAACATCGAGAAAGCATACAATGAGACAGCGAAAGAGGTTTTAGGATATAAGAAGAGGGGCCAAAAACCATGGATCAGTAAAGAATCCTGGAAGTTAGTTGAGGAGAGAAAAAGGCTGAAGAATGAGATTGAACAGGCCAAGTCAGATAGAATTAAAGGTAACTTAAGAGCTAACCACTGCGAAAAAGATAAAGAAGTCACGAGAAACATAAGAAAGGACAAAAGAAAGTGGGTAGATGACATGGCTACTTCTGCTAAAAAGGCAGCAGGTAGTGGTAAAATGAAAGAGCTTTATGACATTACCAAGACATGCAATGGAAGAGGCAGAACAGGAAATGCACTAAGAGACAAATCTGGAGGACTATTGACTGATGAGACGTCCAAGAGAGAGAGAGAGAGATGGAGAGAGCATTTTGAAGGTGTTTTAAACAGACCAATATCTATTAATCCGGTAACAGATGTTACTTGTGATCCTGTAATAGAAGAGATCAACACTAGTCATATTACCAGATTCGAAATAAAGGATGCAATGAAGAGTTAAAGAATAACAAGGCTGCTGTTAAGGATAATAATACAACAGAACTGCTGAAAGGGATACCCATATTACAGAAGAATGGCTAGAGGATTGATTAAGGGCAATATGGGACACAGAGATAATACCAAAATCTTGGAAACAGGCTGATTGTGAAAGTCCCAAACAAGGGTGATATTACCAATTGTGACAATTGGAGAGTACATCAGTGCCTAGTGAAGTATTTGGGAGAGTTTTGATAGATAGAATCAGAAACGGAGTTGACAGCAAGCTGAGAGTTGAACAAACAAGGGTTCAGAAGAGGAAGAAACACCACCGAACAAATAATCATACTTCGCAAGATATTACAACCGGTTGTCGAGTGGCAATCAACCCTCTATATTACCTTTGTTGACTTTGAAAAAGATTTGACTCGGTACACATTTATCTATGGGAAATGATGACACTTATACTATCCCACAGAAAATCATCACAATGGTTAAAATACTTTATGATGGTAATAAATGTGCAGTAATAGATGAAGGGGTGGTGTCAGAATGGTTTAACGTTAAGACACGTTGCCAGAGACAGGATACATTGGAGAGAGTACACTGCAGCCTTATGGGACACATGGCTCGAAGAGGATGGTGAGTGACGTGTAAGATTCATGTGGAAATGGGAAAAGTCTGTTCTCATAAAGTGTATGGTATACCCCATCACATTAAATGAGCAAAACAAACTTCCAGTAATTTAGGAAAAGGCAATTAGATTTCAAATAATTATTCAAAAATTATCTTGGATTTGCCTTTGTAAAAATACTCAAAAATTATCTTGGATTTGCCTTTGTGACATCACAATGTACACTGTGGGGTCACTTTTCAACACACTCACACAATCTTTGAAATGCAATAACCCCTAAACTGAAAAAGATTTCAACATGATTTTTATACCAAATTGTTTCTTTCTTAGTCCTCTATCATTTATATAAAAATAAAAATTCATGGGAATATTCCTTTGATAATTTGTTTTACCGTTGGTAAAGAACATACAAAGTCATAACAGTGGAGACTTTGTCTGGGAGTAATAGTACAGTTATTTTATTTTTCACCAACCTCTTCAACCTCAACAAACACATCCGCCCACCTTTTGGGATCCGGATGCATTCTCACTTCACCAAAGCCAACATCAACATTTTCTTGATTGCCAGGCACACATCCCTTCCATGTCCTCCTGGGTTATTAATCCCCCAAGGTTTTTCTTGGCTTTTCCTCCTACAGGAAAGCTCTCCACAATCCAGTCTTCTTTTGTTCCAAATTATATCAACTCAGTAGACATTTCCACTTCTCTTTCCTCTTCACCGATGGCTCCACACGGAAAGGCTCCTCTGCAGCCGCCGCTGCCTGTCCTGGCCTCACCCTCTCCTCAAGGCTGCTCGATGGAGCCTCAATCTACTCTGCTGAAGCAAAGGCCATCCTCCTAGTCTTAAACCCTGTTGAACTCTCCTTTTGCCCCCACTTCGTCATCTTCTACGATTCTAAATCCGTCCTCACTGGCATCCTCAACATGCTCCGATCCAATCCTTTCTATATATCCTCAAAAAACTTCACTCTCTTTCCTCCTTAAAAAAGAAAATTATATTTGTCTGGATCACCAGCCATGTCAGCATTTCCGGCAATGAGAGAGCCAACAGAGCCGCCAAGAACGCTCTGTTGAATCACGTCTCTCCTTCTTCTATCCCACACTCAGACCTTCATTTTTCCACTTCCAGCTACCTCAGTAAGACCTGGCAAGACTCAAGATCAGTAGCTAAACTTCACACCATCAAACCCAAAGTCGGGACAACGTCTCCCTGTACAGTCGCAATCGCAGGGAGGACATTGATATCTCTAAAGTCGGGATCAACGTCTTCCTGCACAGTCGTAACCGCAGGGAGGACGTTGTTATCACCCGCATACGCCACGGCCACACCTCTCTCACCCACTCTCACCTACGTTCTGGCTCCCCTGCCCCTCTCTGCCCTACATGCAACACCGATCTCTCAATCAAGCATATCCTTTGAATGCCAGATAACACCTCCCCCACTCCATCTCCTTCTCCGATCTTTTCAAGAACAATTCTACTTCAACTTCATCACCTTTTTCTGCAACAGCAATGTATTCCACCTGATCTAAATCTCCCTTTCCTTTCCTGCCTTTCTTTTCTTTATTACTTCAACTTCTTTCCCTTATTTACTTTCTCTCCTCCCTTCCCTCTCTCCTCTCTTTCCTCTCTGTCCTCTATTTCCTCTCTGTCCTAACTCAAGCATCTTAGTTTATAACACCCTCTTGGCACATTTGATTCTGACTGTTGCGGTGCCATTAAACATCAAGAAACCAAACCAAACAAAAGCATTTAATAGTAAGGTGTTCCAACTTGTCAACAATAACGTTTCTGTTTTAAGAATATGTTCTAGTAAGCAGGTATTGCCAATTTAATCTGTAAATTAAGTGATGACTTCATGATAGGGGCAAAAAAATTGAGCAAAAAGATTGTAACTAGAGCAGCAGTAAGTCCATGAAATACTTGTTGCTTTTTTCATTACATACCATTTACTCTTTGTTACACCTTTTGGATTTTTGACATCAGAATGATCATCAAGTTTTTTTAAAGAAAGTATTTATTGATAAAGATTTTGATTTTTTTTTTCTTCAGACAAATGAAGTAAATCAAGGAGATTCGTTGGACCATAACTTCACTGCAATGGTCGTCTTCCTAATTTTGCCAATCCAGAGAATATTTCTGCATGAAATACCTGTGGTGAGTACTTAATTGCTTGTACATTTCAGTATGGAATGCCAGAATGCACACAGGTGCACATTGTATTTAAGGTGCATGGAATGCCAGAATGCACACTGGGGCCCAATGTATTTTAGGTGCGTGGAATGCCAACATGCACAATGGGGCCCATTGTATTTAAGGTGCATGGAATGCCAGAATGCACACTGGAGCCCATTGTATTTAAGGTGCGTGGAATGCCAGAATGCACACTGGGGCCCATTGTATTTAAGGTGCGTGGAATGCCAGCATGCACACTGGGGCCCATTGTATTTGAGGTGCATGGAATGCCAGAATGCACACTGGGGCCCATTGTATTTGAGGTGCGTGGAATGCCAGAATGCTCACTGGGGCCCATTATATTTAAGGTGTGTGGAATGCCAGCATGCACACTGAGGCCCATTGTATTTCAGGTGCGTGGAATGCCAGAATGCACACTGGGGCCCAATGTATTTCAGGTGCATGGAATGCCAGAATGCACACTGGGGCCCATTGTATTTAAGGTGCGTGGAATGCCAGAATGCACACTGGGGCCCATTGTATTTGAGGTGCATGGAATGGCCCATTGTATTTGAGGTGCATGGAATGCCAGAATGCACACTGGGGCCCATTGTATTTGAGGTGCATGGAATGCCCAGTTTTTGAGGTGCATGGAATGCCAGAATGCACACTGGGGCCCATTGTATTTAAGGTGCGTGGAATGCCAGAATGCACACTGGGGCCCATTATATTTAAGGTGCGTGGAATGCCAGAATGCACATTCGTCGCCGTCGTTCATCTACTTACTGTGGTGTAGCGGTTATCATACCTGTCTACAGACCACGAGGCCCTGGGTTCAAGCCTGGGTTGGGTAGACACGCCAGTGCACCACAACTGGTTATCAAAGGCTGTGGACATTGACTTGGTTGTCGATGTTATGTCTGTCCGTACTTCATACCTGTGTTCTCGTCCGGGCCGTATTAAGCGTTTCGTGATAGCATTGTTACTATCATAACCGAATACGCAGGCGACGACCCCGTCACTGTAATTGTGTGTTTACTCGTCGTCGCCAGAATGCACACTGGGGCCCATTATATTTCAAATGCGTGGAATGCCAAAATGCACACTGGGGCCCATTATATTTAAGGTAAGGTACTGCAGGTTTTTCCTGGTTCTTAATAAATGTCCAATTTTGTTATGAGGAAAGAAGTGTAGCAAGGGAGCGAGCATGTAAAAGCAATTTAGGCTCTTCAAAATGTAAATTGGAACGTAATAAATATTATAAGTATACCCAATTCATTTTATATCAGTGAAATTTAAACAGCATAACAGGAAGTATCAGTTGGGGTGAAGGAGGGGGAAGGGGACAACAAATGTTTTTTGGTGCTGGGGGATATCATACAGAGGGTTTGTGAAAATGGGAAGGGTGGACCACCCCTCTGAAAAGCATAAATTAGAGGTCTGGATGATGTTGCTCTTTTGTTAAAAATAACAAAATGGAACTTGTGAATAAACTTCATTTATAATTTTTGATTCCGATGTGATAGCATCAGGAACCTATGATGGCGTGTGTGTATGTGTGTGTGTATCTGTGTATGTGACAGCCAGCTCATAAACACGATATCTCAAGAACGGTACAGTTTATTCATGTCATATGTGGTATACATACAAGCCATGGTCCGTAGATGTGCCCTTTGTTTTTGGTGGTGATGTCATTCATATTAATGAGTTAGGCAGGGCTTAATGTAAAAATTTTGAAATGCTCATATTTTAACAACCGCTTATCTGTTTTGTTTTATATTTAGTACAGTATGATGTTAGCTAGTGTGTACATTTTCATGGTATGAAGCGGTATGAAACTGAATTTCATTGATATGCATAGTGGGCAGGGCTTAATATGATTTTGCTGAAAAGAACTTGTAAACACGATATCTAAAGAATGGTAAACTGGATTTATCATGGTCTGTAGATGTGCCCTTTTGTTTTAGTGGCGATGTCATGCATATTAATGAGTAAGCGGGGCTTAATGTAAAAAGCTTGAAATGCCTATAATTTAAAAACCGCATTTTCTTTTATTTCATATGTGGTATAAATATGATGTTTGTTAGTGTGTACATGTTCATAGTATAAAAACTTTGATTTTCATTAATATGCATAGTGGGCAGGACTTCATATGATTTTGCTGAAAAGAGCTTGTAAACAGCAAAACTAAAGAACGATAAACTGGATTCAAATCATATGTCATACACAGATTGCCCATGGTCTGTAGATGTGCCCTATTGTTTTTAGTGGTGATGTCATGCATATTAATGATTAGGCGGGGCTTAATGTAAACATTTTGAAGTGCTCATATTGTAACAACAACATATATGTCTTGTTTATATCTGGTACAGTTATGATGTTTGCTAATGTGTACATGTTCATGGTATAAAAACGTTGAGTTTCATTAGTATGCATAGTGGACGGGGCTTAATATGATTTTGCTGGAAAAAAAGCTTGTAATCACGGTATCTAAAGAATGATCAACTGGATTCAAATCATATGTGATACACAGATTGTCCATGGTCTGTGGATGTGCTTTATTGGTTCTGGTGGTGATATCATGCATATTAATGAGTAGGCAGGGCTTAACCTAAAATTATTCAAATATAATACATGAGCAACCATGTTTGTTTTGCATCATACTTGCTATGATAATGTTGTTAATCATTGTGCACATGCTAGTGTTGTCAATAGGTACTGTACGTCTATTTTAATTACCTTCATCATGCATGGTGGTCGTGGCTTATGAATAAATATCCTGGAACAAATATTTCATGATATGTAATGACATGATAGTACGAAACTTGCAAATCAATCATCAGCATATGAAAAAAAGCATCGGAACCACAAAACCTTTTGGTTCTAGTTTGGAGACAAAGCTGTGTCATAACCAGATGACCAGGTGTGTCATTCTGCAAACAGTCTATACCTATCTTGGTCCTATATACCTTTAGTTAATACGAGTCCCTATGCCAATTGGAGTGATCAAAGGAGTCATATTATATTACCTGATATCTGATAGGTCTCATAGTTGAT
Organism: Chiridota heheva; assembly: GCA_020152595.1. NCBI lineage: Eukaryota > Metazoa > Echinodermata > Holothuroidea > Apodida > Chiridotidae > Chiridota > Chiridota heheva. The sequence goes on along the minus strand of JAIGNY010001938.1, from coordinate 208,079 downwards.
GTGTGTCATTGACCCAATATTTGATAGTCTTTGTGGGCCCATAGCTAATGTGTGTCATGAGCTAATATTTCATGGTCTTTGTGGGCCCATAGCTATTGTGTGTCATGAGCTAATATTCCATGGTCTTTGTGGGCCCATAGCTAATGTGTGTCATGAGCTAATATTTCAGCTAATGTGTGTCATGAGCTAATATTTCATGGTCATGAGCTAATATTTCATGGTCTTCGTGGGCCCATAGCTAATGTGTGTCTAATGAGCTTCATGGTCTTTGTTGGCCCATATATTGCATGAGCTAATATTTGATGTTGCTCTGTTGCTTTCTTAGGAAGAATTATAATTATTTCTTGTGTATTTATTTTACATTTCTTTTGAAGCCCACCATGAAGAGTCTTCTTCGGACGTGGTCAGAGTTGTTTGAAGCATTCTCTCGCTGTGCATCGCTAGTCACCACTGCAGAGGAGAATCAGTGTTGTCAAGACCTTTGCACCAAAATACACCATTTATTTTCTGACAAGGATCTCTCGAGGGTATGATATTAAAAAATTCTCATTTTTAGCATATTGTGTTACAGAATGTAAAGCAAAGCTGTTGTGAATGGAAATAAATTCTAACAAGTTTTGAATTCGAATATTTTTGAAAATTGTTTAGATTTTGTAACTTGTTGTACCAATACTTTTGTAACAATAAGCATTGTTCACATCGAATGAAAGATGTATCAATTTGATCAACAATGTACTAGCTCTTCTTCTTCACTCCCAGTGGAGCATTTTAAAGGCTGCGACAAATTTCCGCCTTATTCTGTCTTGGGTTATGGTTTGAGCTTCGCACCATGAAAGACCAATTTCCTGTTTTTCTATCACCAGTGTTTTTCTCCAGGTTGTTTCATGCCTGCCTCTCTTTTGTCTTCCTCATGGTTTCCATCTCCGGACTTACCTTGGGATCCTATCTTCTTCCAACAATATTGTACAGACCTCTACCAATGTATTATTGTATTCTGCAAGTAGGGTGTAAGGATATGTACAGTGCAGACTGTTAGCATTCTTAATGTGTGACCTAGCCACTGTAGCCGATGCATTTTGTTATCTTGTCTAATGTTATCAGAGTCAGTTTTCTTGTACAGGTTTTCATTTTAAATCTTGTGGGCCATCTTGCACACCTTGCACAAGTACAATTGGTGGTGTGCATTTGTTATAGATAGATTCAAGTTGTATTCAAAATGATGTTAATTTTGTATTAGGCATATGCCAGGGAAAGCACACGTAAGTCACAATGACTTGTTTTCAGTGTGTACCCGATAAATTTGCGAGGATGGAAAGTGGATGAACACCAGGTTAACACCTTGCTCTTTTTGAAAAGTCTTCAGATAACCAGGCAGGGGGTGAAACTCCTACTATCGGGACTGGCGGCTTTACGTGTCTTCCAAAGGATGGTAAGCGCCACCCAACCATTGGCTACTAAATTTGACATTTCAAGATTTCTTCTTTTCTTTTGATTTAGAATCTCAGATGTATGGAAGCCCTATTCCAGGTTTGCAAAGCTGTTGTAGACAGTATAGTCTTTTCCGCAGTTTCACATCAACCCCATAGTGTGCAATGTAAGAAACGTTTTTTTTTTTATGTCATTCTCAGAAAGCTGTCAGTTGTAATACTTGCCATCTGTATGTCCCTATTTGTTGTGATGAAATGCTCTTTGAGTCATACAAATTATTTTGTTTTTGTTTGTACGTGATTTGTTTTGTTGGAAATTGAAACAGAAAACCTGATTTAAAGGATTACTTCAGTGGTCAAGCAAGTTTATCTTATATGAAATAGTACCTTAACAGAAAATGGTGAAAAAACCACTTCAAATCTTATTCGGTAACGGAAATTTTCAAGTTTAAAGCGCTGTCTTACCTATGTAGAAATGACTGGTGTAGCAAGTCTACTATGAAGGTTGGCGCCCTTATCCTCACATTCTAAACAATTGTTGATGTATAATTTGAAAGAAAATTTATTTAACCTTTTTACGATTTGAATTATTTTCCATCTTCAGATGGTAAATTATACTAATTCTTACAAGATATTTTTTTTACTACATCCTTTTTTAGCCACAAATCATTGTTCAAAATCTGATAAAATACATGAAGACTTTGAGGAATCTGGAGTCTGTGACATCACAACTAGTTTTTTTCAGCTGTTTCTATACAAATGATACCCAACTTTAAACTAAAATATCTCCTTAACGGAATAAGATTTTTGAATGCTTTCTTCACCACTTAGTCTCTTTTGAAGTCCTCTTTCATATAAGATAACCTTTCTTGACCACTGAACTAATCCTTTAATGTGTTTTTAGCATAATCAACTTGAATAATATGTAACTTCTTTGAATGTCCTGTCAGTAGATACCAGGATATGTATAAATAGCTACTATCCCAGACAAAAGTGGTACTTTTTTCCCTTCCACCCTGATTCAATATTGACACACGCTTTGCAAGAAAAGTTTTTGGTATTAATTGTGCAACATTGCAGAGGGATATAAGGGGATGAAAAAAGTGCCAAGAACTTTTGTCCGGGATTGTTTGAGTTTTTTAAACTGTGTGGGACGACTTTTGCTCATAATTTCGTGAAGGTAGTGATTTATGAAGGGATACTTGCTTTAATTTTTTGGCTGATATTAAAAATAATTGACGGTAAAAGAAAGATGGAATTGCTATCATTAAATATGAAATCTTGAAGAAATTTGTAGCTCTTGTTGAATGTCGAAGTGGAGCATGATATCTTCCAGAAAAAAGAAGCAGGAGAAAGGACTGCTTTTGTAAATCACAGAATTAATTTAGAACACCTAAATTAATGATACGATGCATGATATCTAAAACATGTTGAAGAAACTTTTCCATACCTCTTTAACGGAATCTTTAACTGTGTGGGCTTTGAACGATGTTCTGCAAAAATATTAAAAGAATATTAATCTCTCATCTTAAAATTTTCGAAGGAGCATCGTCAATAGCTAAAGCTATATGTTGAAAAGTCCTTTGATGCAGTATGCAACTGTTCATCTTTTTGCAATTTGTTATGTACAGCTTTGCACATACTTTTGTTTCCAAATTATAAGTCGTGCTTAAAATGTTTTATTCTTGAAAGTTATGCAATGCCCCTGACTTGCACAAAAGTATTACGAATGCGCTTTACATTCATGTATTCATGTATTAGGGGTGATATATTTATGTTAACACATTTGGGAAAATCATTCAAATCTCCTTTCAAGTAAAGATATGATATTCTGCCAATACTGTTACCACCCAACTGCACCCATTTCGTTAAACTTTAGGAAATGACATGTACCTGCAAATTACGATTTTTGCTGATAATTTCTTGACGGTAGTGATTTACAAGGGATACTTTGTTCAATTTTTTGGCTGATATTAAAATTAATTGACGGTAAAAGGAAAATGGAAATGCTATTATTAAATATGAAATATTGAAGAAATTTGTAGCTCTTGTTGAATATTCAACCCCTCCCCTCCCTCACATGTACACACACAACCCCCGTTCCATGTTCTTTCTGTATTGTAAAGTAAATTATAAATGAACATAAATTATAAATTAATGAATAATAAATTATAAAAATTATAAATCAATGAATAATAAATTATAAATTACAAATAATTCAAGCGACTTCCTATGTTTTTCATTTCCTCATACTGTCATTTATGGATCATAGGTTGTAGAGAAAGTTTTAAGGACTACACAAAATTATATTTCAGGTTAAATATAATTCATTTTTGTAATTATTTGAAATGGCATTAAATTCAATTTTTTCTTAATTTTTAATACAAAAATTCTTTATTCAATCCCAATTTGGAAAACTCTGACAATCCCTGACAAAAGACTTGGCACTTTTCCTTTCCCACCCCGATTGAATGTTGATACTCGCTTTGCAAGAAAAGTTTTTGGTATTGTTACTGCAACATTGGAGAGGGATATAGGGGGATAAAAAAAGTGCCAAGTACAGGATTGTAGCATCTGTTATGTTGTCCACGTTTTGACACAGGGCAAATGTGGAAAAGTAGAGAAATTGTAATTTAGAAATTCAGCAATTACAAATTTCAAGTTTTTTCAAATGTTACTGAAGAAATTTTAGATCACAGTATGAAAATCTTGTGTCCTGATTACAGGTAGAGATAGTTACCTATGTTAGTAAGGAATGAATTATATCACAAATGGCTTTTTCATTAATGTTTAAAATTCATGTTCCATCCATCACTTTTACAGTGTACAGTATTTTTCAATAAGTTCTTTTTTGTAACAAAATTATGTGAGTCCCATCTTAAACAAAGATGTAAGCTAAATTTACAATGTTCTTTTTGGTTATAGCTCCCATGACACCAAACAAGTGGTCCAAGAAGAAACACAAACCTCTCGGTAATATCTCTGCTTTGGTGAAACTTCTGTGTCACATGATGAATGCCTTCCACAAGCTGAGGGCCAATCAGAAGACAGGTTTTCTCAGTGGTGCTAATCAAGTATGTGTTTATTTCTTTTGGATAAACCTGTTGGATACAGTTAACTGTATCTGTATGGCTTTAATGAACATGAACATTTTATAGTGTGAAGATTTTTACAGTGTATAGTGCGACGTAAACTCTTCCACCCCCTCTCTTTCTTTTCTGCAGGAAAAGTATTCTTTTCTTCTGGATACCCAGCCATGTTGGCATCCCTGGCAATGACAGAGGTGATGCAACTGCTAAGCTTGCCCTCAACCTCCCCCTACCCCATTTCCCCAAACCCTTTGTGACATTAAACTGCTTATTGTTTCCCTTGTTCATGACCGCTGGCAAACCTCATGGGACTCCCAAATTAATAACAAACTCCACGTCATCCAGCCCACCATTCCGATCAAACCCACCATCCACAACCTCTCCCGTGTCGACAACGTTTACATTACCAGCTTTAGAATAGGTCACACACACTTACTCACTCCCACCTCCTTATTGGCTCCCCCCACCCCTCTGCAACAGTTGCCATTCACGTCCTCCTTGCTTTCCCCCTGTACAACCTTCCCAGAGCTTCCCTCGTTCCCCACAATTCAATAGCCAAGCTCTTCCAGAAAAACCCTTCTGATAAAATGATCCCCTTCCTTCATCATGCTTTCCTCTACAACTATATTTAGTCCTCTTCTCCCCTCTAACCCCCTCCCACCCCCTCTCTCTACTCCCACCCCCTTTTTTTTTTTTCACTCATGCACTCATGTTCTTCCTCTCTTGACCCCAGCTTTCTGGATTTTATTTTCCATGTTTTTCTCATTCTCCCCCTGTTTTCTTTCCTTCCTACCTCTGGAATGATCTAACCTCTCAAGCACAATTTGCTGTCATGGTGCCGTTAAGCCCTCATCAAACAAACAAGCAAACTATTAGGCCTAAATTTAATTGTTGTGAAAAACATATAGAGATGGAAAGACATTTACATTGTGTATCAACAATGTCAAGGGTCTTGGATTTAAAATGGGTCTCTCTTGTTAAAGATTTGATTGTATTAATCTTTATAAAAAGGACAACTAAGTGTGAAAACACGGAAGAAAAATAGGAATACAGGCAAAGAAGTTGCAATTTGAAGTACTTGCCAAAAATGTTGCTACTGTTTTGGCAAGAAGTGGCTGTCCGTATTTTGGCATTCGATTTAAATTTGAAGTCAAAAAAAGTTAAATCCCATCAAGCCTTTAGGGCTTATAGAGCTAGTGCTTGTACCTGGTTTCCATGGTGCTTAGGGGATGAGAGAACTTGACTCTCCTCTATGGGACACCAGTCCATCTCAGGTCAACTCCCAAGCTGGAACTGGTCCTCATTTCATCAGTTAAGAGAACTGGAGCAAATGGGGTAGAGTGTCTTGCTCCAGGACACAGCACAGCACCCTGGCTGAGATTTGAAACAGTACCTTTCGAATACAAGACTGACACCCTAACCACTGCCCCTACTGCACTCCATGAATTTTGATGTTATTAATTGAGAGAAATATACTGTTGTTAATCTTGTTTTACTTCTTATTCTTGTATAGGGATACCTATCGAATTGGTCTTCCATCACCTCTACCTGTGCCCATTGCGTGACCACCTTATTCACTCACATTGGTCAGTCTCCGATCGTACGACTTCTCATGGAAAAAGTGGCAAACTCTCTAGGTGGATTTTATGTCACACCCAATGGGTAAAGTTATTTTTTATTCTTTGAGTAATAGATGTATTTCAAGTTAGTTTGTCAGACTTAATGAAATATTCTTATGTTTATAAGATTTCATAAGAAAGAGAACAATTTTAGAAACAATTTAGTACAAAAATCATGTTGATATGTTATTCCTACTAGGAGATATTCAGATTTTAAGGTTCACAAAAAATGGCAATCAACGAATAGGAAAAGGCTCAGTATGACATCACAGCAACACATTCTCCCACAAAGTATATGTATTACATTAAAATCTATTATCCTTTTTTATTAGTAAAACCTGCTAGAAAAATAAATTGATGAAAGTGAGGTGTTTGTATATATTGCCAAATATACCCTACTTGAATGATTTTTGGAAAATTGTTTCTTAGACAGAAACAAGCAATTAACGTTCAAAGAAATACATAAACATTTGCAATGGATTTATCACTATGACATCAAACCCAAATTCATCATAATGTACAAAAAGTTTAAAATCAACTTGGGAAATCTTTAAAAATCAATATCTCCTGAACGGAATATGATATCAACCTGATTGTTGTACCAAATTGGCTCTAAAATTATGCTCTTTCAATTAAAATTTTACAAAAAACTGGTTATATTACAAAAAACCATGGGAGTATTACAGAAAACATGGGAATATTACAAAAAAAGTGGGAATATTACAAAAATCTATGGGAATATTACAAAAAAACATGGGAATATTACAAAAGAACCATGGGAATATTACAAAAAAATGGGAATATTACAAAAAACCATGGAAATATTATAAAAAACCATGGAAATATTACAAAATCCATGGAAATATTACAAAATCCATGGAAATATTACAAAAACCATGGGAATATTACAAAAACCATGGGAATATTACAAAAACCATGGGAATATTACAAAAACCATGGGAGTATTACAAAAACCATGGGAGTATTACAAACAACCATGGAATATTACAAAAAAAACATGGAATATTACAAAAAAAACATCGGAATATTCCTTTAAATAGAGTTATTGTCATCTTTAAAATTTGTCGAAGAGTGACATCAGCTCAATTTAATTGTAAGATTTTTACTTCGGTGAGAAAATTATACCACTTCGCCATTCTGGTACCATAATACTAGTACACAGTTTAATATAAACGTGTGGTATTTTCTATTTTTGAGATTGCTCAATCTAATGTTGATATTTTGCTCAATCTAATGTTGATATTCTGCTCAATCTAATGTTGATATTCTGCTCAGTCTAATGTTGATATTTTGTACTACTTAACCCTTACTCTCTACTAGAGCTGTGACCGTTTAGCGTGTACTCGCTACACGCTCGCAAATCTTGTAAACGTTTACTAAATACTTCATTGCGAGTAATCGTTTTTCATACATTATAGGCCTAGTGTCTTGCCGTTGAAAATCAATATTCATGATTCAAATCACACACACATTCGGCTGACAAAATTCCAATCAATGATTTTTTACAAACTGTTAACCCGATAATCTTTTTTAAATGTGCGAATCACAAATGCGCAGTAATCACCAATGAATGGGGATATTATGCACTTTAATTTCGCCGAAATCTGAGTAATCTAACTTGTAAAATGCACCGCGAATGTGCAGCAGTAAACAGTGAAACTAACAATAGGCCTAACGTTAGGCCATAAGGCTTTAAATCCCACGCAATCAAGGCCCGTTTCATTGACCAAAAAACACTTGAATCGTGACAATCAGTACATTTACATGTAAATATTACCTGGTGAGTCAAATAAATTTTGCAAGAAAGAAAAAATATTGCATAATAAATAAACAGAAAAAGGTTTTAACAAAGCTGAAATTCTGCATGAAGGCGGCCATTTTTTGGAGAGGACTGTTATTTCAGAACTTCCTGGTGGTGGTGGCGTAGTTTTGAAATGTTTTACGGCGAGGTATATCATAGACCAGTATGCAAGATTTTCACAGAACTTTGAAAGCCGTAGTGAATAGGACAAACAAGTTACGCGATGTTGAGTTTAAATGACATTGAAAGGAAGTTATCTGTTCTTTCTAAACTGAATTTCCATGCATATTTTTCATAAAAATGATGATTTGTACCGTAAGTAAACTTTTTACGATTTTGAAAGCAAAACTCAGCGTCTATTTCGCAATGCAGCCAGTACTTTTGCCATACTAGTTGCGCGATTTTTTTATTACCTCGTAGTTTTGGAGCAATTTTGGTGTATTTTTGAAAATTACGGTACTAAACTCGTGTACACGATACACGCTCGCTTTTTTTGGCGTTTACACGTTTACTAAAATCCCTAAACGTTCACAGCTCTACTCTCTACCAGAGCATTTAAGGTTACAGTGTAATTTTAGGGAATTTTTTGGAAAGGGGGCTATTTCACAAATGTATTTTCATTTTCTACTATAAGTTTATGTTATATGAAAGCTAAGACTTTAGACTTTACATTGGTTTGCATAATTTTTTGGTCAAATATGCACATTTATGCAAATACGGTCATTAATCTGGTTGTTAGATATCTTAAAACTGGTACTTTTGTGATATTCTGCTCTCTATTGGCTAATTGGCTAATTACAAACAATTGATTGATATAATTTATGAATTGATGAAAGAAGGACCTTTCATTTCTTGATTATTTTGTAGCAAGGAAAAAATTCATACATTAATTTCAATTTGTTTGACCTTTTTGACCTAAAAAATGAACTCTGATTGCACTAATAATCTATTTGATAGGATTTGGCATTATACTTTCCCATTAACTTGCATTGTTCCTCTCAATGATGCACTCAATGATGCACAAAACTAATATAATGTAAAAAAGAAATGTTTACACCATTATTTCAATAGAATTGTTATGCAACAAATATAAAGAGAAATGTAATTTCAACCGTTTTCAAGAAAGTACGGGGGGGGGAAAGGGGGGGCATCCTTTTTTATATTGGGAGGGGAGGGGGGGGGTCAGGGGTAATGTCATCCCTAAAATATATGGGCGCCTTCCAGAATCCAAATTGCTTCAAAGAAAAGGATTTCTCCCTAAATGTGACTGCTTGGCCCTACCATGCATGGGTCTCTTGCTCCCAATATGGGTGGGTCTCTTGCCACCAATGTGGGTCTCTTTCCCCCAACATGGGTCTCTTTCTCCCAACATGGGTCTCTTTCCCCCCAACATGGGTCTCTTTCCCCCCAACATAGGATCCTTTCCCCTTAAAGTTTTAATCCTACTCCACTGCACCTCAACCACACAACATGGAATTGGGATTTTGCGAAATAGGTATATGGGCACTGTTGCACAACGAATTAGGGACTAGTCTGTAAAGTTTCATCCAAAATTACTATAAAAGGTCAATTCATGTTAATCACATTGGAATTTAGTGACCCATTTCCTTGTTTATAATCCTTGCAAGTAAATAATCCCAGCTAAATTATAGTGTTTTATTTTGCAAGGGATGTGACTAGCTGTGCCTAGGCCTAACGTTAGTAAGCATGAACTTTGAAAAATGATTTAAGAAATTTGAAAATGCACGCTATTCATTTTAGCTGGTTCTAATATTCCCTGGGTTCCCTGGGTTGGGTCCAGGCATAAAAGATCTCCATTACTGTCGATAAGCCTTCTGACTTTTCCTCATCCTCAGTTTCACTTTGAAACAAGTTTCGGGATGCACGTTTTCTGTCGTCACCGTAAATGTCTAAAAGTAACTTAGTTGACGTAGCTATAACCCGCTTAACCCGTTAGGAACCATTGAGGGGGTATGTCTTTTATTTCAGCAATCCATGTGACAGCACATTGTTTTTGCTACAGAATGGTGTTGAATACTTTTCATTATGAAATAGGCGGTGGATTACACGATTTTTTAACAAAAAGGGGGGGAAAAATTACAACATTTTACATATTTGAAAAAAGAAAACCATTATGACTAGGTATAAGCAAAATTCCATTAGATTTGGACAATATCACATGTCTACATATGATTTATTTTCCAAGCAAGTTTTGTCAATTTTCAAAAAATTGCATTTTTTTGGGACATTTTAAACAAAAAGTGAAATTTCTGAATGTATAGACAAAATCTCGGAAAAAGTGATTATAGACCCCCTAAAAATACAATATTATAAAAGATCTTTCCAAATTTTTGCAATTAACCTATTAGCACCCCTATAGGATTTTGGTAAGGTCTCAATTTTATTTTTAGAAAAAGGTAGTTTAAAAACGGCGACATTTTTGCCGTGTGGTAGAGTAAGGACTAATACAGTCAATACTACTACTACTGTTCAGTATTTGTTTCTACAAAACTTTGGATTTTGATTAAAAAGTTGATAAAGCGTAAGAGTGAGAACTGACATCTTATTGGTACCCTGTTTCTACTGTTGTTTAGACAAAAATGTGATTAACTAGAACTGACAACCAATTAAAACTATATCAGAAGGGAGTTCTAAAGAAAACATAATTTAGTGAAATTTTTTCCATTAATATTGGCCTTTGTGTTTTGCACTGAACTCTCTACAAAGACAAATTCTCCTTCATTTATTTAACCAACAACATTTTCTTGCATCCCCTCTTTCGTCAGTTTCCCTCAAGGAGACATCTACCAGACTAACATCCTCCCCAAACTTGACAAGATGTGGCAAGATATTCTCACCAGTCTTCAGTCTCGATACCAAGGAAGTTACAATTCCAGCTTCCTCGTTGCTGTAGAATCTTTGCTGCAGGCCGCCTTCCTGAATCCCTGTCATTCTATCAGGAACCACACCCTGCTTTTCTGGAATGTGACATTTGCCAAAAATGGACACTTGACGTATTCTGATGAACTAAAGTAAGTGGTATTTTTTATGGTCAAATTTTTGTGTCAGTGAATTCCTTCCCCTGTTTTCTTTTTGATAGCTGATCCGTTTCATGATTTTGTATTGTTTTTTGCATGTGTATTTTCATCATGTTCTTTTTGCTAAAGTACTCTCTTCAGAACAAAGATATTTAAATGCCAATATTATTATATTTTAAAATACATTCCTTTTAATGAGTTAGAAACTAAACCTTCATATAGTAAAGTTTGTCTTTTATTTTCTATTAGATGTACTAAAGACATAAAAACAACTTGTGTGTGTGTTGTTTTTTTATTGGGGGCGGGTGGTATTTTATGTTTATTTTGAGGATCATGTAGGCAGTTTCCTTGAAATTAAATTTGGAGTTTGCCAACAGCAACAAGTTAAAACTGTTTATCTAGGAATTTCAAATACCCCAGAGAACTTAATCTTAATGTATTGCAAAAATGATTTGTGTCTGGCAGATAGAACATTGGCAACAAGTGATAGAAGTTACTCCTAATACTAGGATTGTGATTTTTGTTGTTGTAGAATCTGCTTGCAAAAGGTAAAAGAGAAGAATGCCATTCACTTGCCTGGCTGGGTGGACATAGATATTGAGGATAACAGCTCTGTGCAGATAGTTGAGGTGAGACACTTTGTTTTTGTTTTAGTAATTAAAAAAATGTGCTGCCTTTGTAAATGTATATATATATTGTATATATATATATATATATATATATATATATATATATATATATATATATATATAAATATATATATATATATATGTATATATAGATATATATAGATATATGTATATATATATATATATATACACATATATATATATGCATATATATATATATATATATATATATATATATATATATATATATTTAAATATATATATATATATATATATATATAAATATATATATATATGATATATATATGATATATATATATATATATGATATATATATTATATTAAGTGTGATCAATGGGACAACATGCAATCATTTTAAGTTTGCATCCTTATTATCATTTAATGGGTGTGATTGTGAAATTCTCAATCAACTTGATTCTGAATAAAGAAAGAATGTCAGTGATCTTGTTCAAATATATACTTCCTTTGAATGGTATTTGCCGGAAAAGGGTTGTAATGGTTTGTCATTTTTCACAAGGGATAATACTCCTTTCAGTCCTTTCATACACATTTCATCTGCGGAGAGTAATAAATAGTTACAAATTTTATTTTAAATTTGTTTCTTTTTTTAATCAATTTGGTCAATAACCTTGATTGTTAGATATTAAAGGGTTAAGTGATTGTACAAAATTTAATGCTAAGTGTGCATTTTTCAGTCAATATCATGTAGGGATTTTTTAACACAGTGTTTGGAGGGTTTTGTGTCAAATTAAATTATCTTGTATCTTACAGAGTGAGCCATCCCAAAGCCTCATGGAACCTCCCATTCTTTTACCAAAGATGGGCAGTCCATCACCTCATAAGATGCATGGAAGTTTCTTAAACCGCCAAGCTGAAGCTAAGCATTTGTTCATTGCATCCTCTCCACTGAAGGCATCTCCACTCCGACCACCAGAACTGAGTAACTTTGGGAAGCTCACCACCCCCTCACCAGTCAAGAACAAGAAAGTGGCCAGAAGAAAGCTGAACATTGATGAGGAAAGCACTCAGGTTTGGAATGATCTCATTTGATAATCTTGTTTTTTTTTGCCATCAGTTATTAAACGTTCTAAAAAACAAAAACACACGAGTTCTATTACATAATAGTGAATGCATTCATATGGAATACAAAAACATTAAATGTTCACAGATAATTAAGCTGCACAGTCTTGTTTCTCAGAGCTGCCGTACACTTAAACAAGATAGCAAGAAAACACAATCATTTGACTGCACATAATATGTACAATAACAATAAACTTAGGTAAACAGAAAGCCACAGTGCTGAAAGGTACTTTATCATCTTGTTGGAACACAATTGAAATTATTTTGGGAATTGCTAAGTTGTTTGGAATACAATAATGATTTTTTCATCTTAGTTATCTGACAATGCTTTTAAATTTTTTTGATTTACATTAAATAGTTTATATTTTGACCAGTGTCAATGTGACATTTTTGAAGTTGCTGTAACGTGTCATGGGTTCCCTATTTTTGTGATCATAATTTTAATTGCTAACAGTTATTGTTCAAGCATGTAACGTAACTTTGGGTAGGATTGATTGAAGATAACACTTTTGCCTAATTTGTTTATTTCAAGACAAATAGCATTTAATTACTTTTGAGACTAGAAATTTTCAATTGGAAATGTCTCGCCTACCATAGATAGTTTCTATTCCTCAAATAAAGTTAGCAAAACTATAAGCAATTTTGTTTACAAGACATAAAATCAACAATTTTCTTATTTGTTATACAAACAAAAATATGATTTTCACTTCTATTTATTCAATGCCACTGCATTATTATGAGCATTGACATTATTACTTATTATTTTGTTTCATAACAAAAAAAGAAGAAAATATTGATAACAGTTTGCATTGAAGATTACTAAAAGAAATGGAAAAAGTATGCTTGAATAAATACAGCGGAGTAGACCTGAATGAGGTGGAGCCTATTGAAGCATCTCCACAATCTTTGTAGGTCATTGTAATGTTTTTATCATTTAAAAATAAAATATTTGAGGAAGAGAGATAATTAGTATGTATCATTAGTAAAACCTGGCCATGTAAGCAATATTCAGTTGCTTGCAATGGACATATTAAACTTATGGGAATCAAGTTTTTTTGGGCTGTGTATTTTGTTTTGGTGAGAAGGATGCACATTTTGAGTAACTCTTATATATTTCTGCTCATTCCAGGATTTTGTATTCATAGCTCCCTCACCCAAGAAGAAGATCACCTTGACAGAACACCAGCGAGAAGTATTATCTACCAAGAGGGTCATCCCTGCTTTGTACTGTGACCTGGAACAATCCCAGGATACATCACTCTTCACAGACTTGTTTGCAAAAACTCAGAGCCAATCATCAGATACGTAAGTTGTTATCATCATTAAAAAAAAAAATGTTCAAGAAGTGAGATAATTGAAATGTATCATCAGTAAAACCTGGCCAGTGGCTTACAAATGAGCCTCATTTTCCATTGTAAGCAAATGAGCCTCATCTTTCATTGTAAGCAGACTTAAGATTCCTGTTTGTATTCATTTTCCTCTGCTGTATTTCATTTGGTGAGAAATATGCAAAGTTTTTCTTTTTTTCTTTTTATTTGTAGGTTTCAAAATCTTTTGCAGATTGTTTTTATTTCTAACTCTTTATTTTTGAATGAGTATACATGAAAATGACATGAATGACCACATATCTGCAAATTCAATGATGATGTTGCATTTGTGCTAGTCTTTAAAACTTCTTTAAAAGGAATGCACACTTAAATTGTTCAACATTAGAAAATGGCTGAAAGGAACTTAGTGCTGTCATTGTAGTAGGCAACTTTATATAAGCTTTTGAATTAGTGGAGAAGGAAATTTCGAAATACACATGAAATTTTGTTTACATAGTGTGCATAAAGTTATACACCAGGTGGATTTTTGGACAGTATCGGTATGTGTGGGTTGGAAGTATTCATGTTATGTTGCTTATGTCAAAGCAACCCTGTGTTGAACCCTGTAGATTTTAAAATAACCAATTTTGACCACTTTCTGTATTTATTTTTGTTTAGCCGGATTCTTACACGGTGGTTTTTTGTCTAAAAGTGCATCAGAAAGAGAACCCTGTAGTTTTAAAATAACCAATTTTGACCACTTTCTGTTTTATTTTTGTTTAATGGTTTTGCTTGCATGATAAGAGTTATTTCACATCATTCTTATCCACTATGTAGAAACGTCTGAATAGGGGGTGTACCCTGCTTTTGTTTTATGGTAGTGTATTTAGTTATTAGACACTCGATTGAAACCTTTTCCAAATTGTAGCAAAATCATGGAATCGCATCTCAGCTAAAATTAAAAAGAAATACTAATAAATGATGTCTCCATATATTTGCAAACGATGTTTCTTTAAAGGCATCTTGTTTCTCTTATAAGTTATAATGTGATTATTGTTTTCTTTCCTGATAATTCAGGTCACCTGTGGAAGACTCGGCTCCACTGTTTCCTCCAACATTGAACAACAACACAGTTGAAGAAATCAAAGAGGATGTTGTTCTTGCTTCTGAGAAAGCTGGAGACACAGGATTTAGAGAATCTGAGGGCATTATAGAAAAAGATGATCAGGAAAAGAAGAATTCCAAGAAAGTTTCCTTTGTTGATGAGAGAAAAGAGGTGGATGGGATTTACAGTTTTTCAGAAGAAACAGGATATTTCTTAGAGAAGATGGATGAAACTATAAATTCACTGAAAGAGGTTGTATCTCAGAAGAAAAAAATTAGGAGTTTGCAGAGCGATGCTAATTCTGTGGAGCTGTTAGTGAATGGAGACGAGATAGAGAGTGTCGTTATGGACTCTGATGGATGTGGTGCTCCAAATGTGCAGAGAAAGGAAAAGGTCAACAACTTGGATGTTTTAGAGAATCAAACTCTAGAACAAACATCGGAAGAGAGGCAAGAAAAAGATGCTGTAGATGAATCGGAGGAAAAGTTAAAGGAAAATGCAAAAAATGAAAGTGGTGAAAGTAAAGATAAACTGCCAATTTTAGATGAGGAAGTGAAGTGCGTTGCCGAAACACAATTTGAAGAAATAGCTGATTCTATCTGTACTCCCACGAAATCATCTGCTTGTCTTCGTATCAGTCAAACTTCAAGGTCACTGAGGATTAGTCCAAGTCTTGAGATGGATACCGTGGATCTTAGCATCTGTGACGATGATCAAATTCCTCCTTCTATCAAGATCACCACGCCCATCCTGAAGATTGCAAAAATGGATGTTTCTCGGGTTCGTGAATGGGAGCAATTGGAGAAGCAGTCAACTTTGGATTTAATCAAAGCCAATGACAGAAGTCCTGTTGTATGTAGTCCCACTGATAAAGTTACACCCAGAGAAACTCCAAGATTCCGACGGTATAAGTCCGAGGAAATTCCTTCTGGTAGTCCAAGTCTTAGAATAAAAGTAAGGAGGTGGCACTCTTTTGAAGATCTTCTTAACAAAGAGGATATGGATGTCAGCTTTGGGAGTGGGTCTGATACATCCATGATATCAGTGATACACAACACTGACAAGGATTGTACCCTAGTGGAAAAGGTCGACTTGGATGGAATTGAACCTCTCGGGCAAGATGAAGAGGAGGGTGAAAAGCAGGAGGTACAAGCATTGTCTCAAGGTAACGATGATGCTTCAGGAAATATGGACGGAAATGAAGTTGATCCTAATCTCTCCTTAAATGATTCTTTTGGTAGAGGAAGACGTGCAAGGAAACCAAAACACTTTCCTGATTTTGTCACGTTGCAGACTGAATCTTTTGCAGAAAGTTCTCAAGAATCACAAAAAGAATCTGTGTCTGAAATTCAGGAATCAGCCAATGATTTACCACTTAATGCTGATAATCCTACATTTCAAAGAGGAAGAAAAAGAAGCGGGAGAATGAGAAAGAGAAAAGAAGAAAATGTAAAGGAAGGGGATGAGAAAACACAAGAAAAGGCGAAGATAGAGATTTCTAATTCGAAGGAAGTTGGAGATGCAATGCAAGCGGAACCCGAGTCATCTGATATGATCGATATGAAACTATCAGAACTATCAAAAGAAATAAGAAATGCCCTAAACACACAGGATGACTTGTTTTCGGAAGGTGTCGAGTTAGAAAAAGTTATCGACATAGAGAAAGATGTGACATCTCAGGAATGGCAGAGCTTTGGGAACAATTCTACTTCAGAAACTGAAAATCAGAAATGCACAGAAGAAAGTGAAAGTGTGAAAGAAAACATAGACCAACACCATGCACCAGAGAGGAAAATGCAGAAACGTGATATTTTGAAGAAAGAGAAATTGTCAAGGAAGAAGAAAAGGAAAGGAAAGAAAAATGGCATCTTGACAGTGGATACATTGATTATATCCGATAGCCAGGAGAGTGATAAGCAACATAAAGTGACCTCATTTTTAGAGAAAACTGTTGAATCACACGAAAAAGACAAAAATGATGAGAGTTTTAGTACAGATGATGAATTGCCTTTGACAGAATTAAAAAAAGAAAGTTGCTCTACTTTGCAAGAAACAGGAAAAACTGAAAAGAACAATCACAATCTATTGAGCAATGTCGAAAATAAAACAGAGAGAGAAGAACCAAGTGCCAAAGGAGAAGAAGCCACAAGCACTTTACAAAAGACACCACACAGTCCAAAAATAAAACAAAAGCTTTCTGATAGATTCAAGAAATCTAGACAAGTATCTCCAAAGTCTAAGAAAGCAAAGATTCATCTGAAGTCTGTCAAGAAGAATGGGATGAAGGAGAATTCAAAAGAGATCAGCCAGAGATTGCTACGCAGTGCAAAAATGCGACCAGTTCATACAAGGCTTCGCTCCAAGAAACTCTCTCCAAAGATGGCTGCAAAGAGAAAAGTTATTAAGAGAACAACTGCAAACAAGGAAGAAATGGCTTCTGAGAACGAAAAGGTAGAAATTACGCAGAGTACCACTCCATCAGAGAAAAAGATATCTGTAAGAATTCCTGAAACATTAGAGCAAATTTCATCCACATCACAGAAAAGAGCTCCCACCAAGGATGTAGAAGATCAACAGAAAAGCGATGGAGTTGATTCAAGCCGTGCATGCGAGGTGGAAGACGTTGTATACTATGAGGCAGTTAAAGATTCACAAGACTTTGAAGAAACTGACAAAGAAAAGTGTGAGGCAGATCAGTTTGATTCTATCTCCTCTCAGACGTTTAAGGTGACCCAGAAGGAAGAAATGTCTGTTGTGGTTGAGAAAATTCCGCAAATTAACATTATGGAGGCAGCTGCTTTTCAACATGATAATGAGAAAGAAGATTTGAATGAGATGGAAGGGAAAGATGTTTGTTCAGATGAAGGAAATGATGAAGTTATGAAAGCAGAAGTAAAAAGTGTAAGTGAGAAAAATGTTGAGGAAAATAATGAAAAAGAACAACAGGAGAGCGTGGATGAAGAGACACTTATAAGCGTAGCCAAGGGTAATGAAGAAACTATTGGTAACTCGGAAAAACTAAGTGAACTTATGGAGAAAGAACTTATAAAACCTTCTGGCATCACACAGGAAGGGGTAAAATCTCCAGACACCAGCTCTCCGATCATTACAATCAAGTTTGCTCCAAAGGAGCACAGCTCTCCGGTGCGAAGGATCAAATTCCATCTTGTTGAAGAAGGTTCTCCGGAGACAAGTGAGATGCCCACTACATATTCGCCATCAGCTTCTCCCAGTGGTGGTATACTTAAGAAGAGGAATGAGAATGGGGAAAATTCACCATCTCCAACGAATAAGGTAAGATCTTATTTCATCAGTGTGTAGAATCTTATATTTTGGTAAGAGGTAGAGATTTTATATTTAGCAGAAAGAGCAGAGTAGGTCTTTAAATTATGTCACAAGCACGTGTAGTGTCCAAATTATGGCTAATTAAAGTTGGAAGAATTTTTAAAGTATATAAAAGTGATGAATGAAAGAGAGGACAGCTTAAAATCTTTTATGTAATTCTTTAAATTTCTGTCCTAATTTCAGTCACTGAAAAATCCCAGACTGTATTCTCCTGCTAATTATTGATATTTAAATATTGATTGAGGAAATTCAAAACATTGTCATATTCAATCTCTCACTTTCAAATAACGTTGGTGAAGGATTGAAAAGCATTTAGTTAGCAGAATAAAATTCACAAAATTTCAATAAAACTTGCATAATTTATTATGCTAATGCATTGAAATGAAAAATGCTGTAAAATGGTCAATTTGTAACTGATTTTGATGAATTTTGTTGTGTAATGTAATGTTGTATAGCTTAAGTCTTACAATTTACTTCAAATTATACCTTCCATTCTATGCTATAAATATATGCAATTTGGTCTCAGATTCACCGCACTATACTCCCCAGGTGGCAACGTAGTCCCCAGTACCTGCAGGGTACCGGATAAGGTGCTTTTTCCCCCGCCACCCCCTAGTGAACCTCCTCCTTTAGGGAGATATGACCTCAAAGCTGCTAGAATTTTTGCATCTAGAGATTCTCCTGGCCGTGAGCGATCCCCCAGCTAAGGCTGTGGGACACACCTCGTAGCTAAGTTTGTGGAACCCACCTTGCAGTGACACCTGTTGGCCAACAGCTCCTCAGCTCCTACCCCAACCCAGCAGTTCCCAGTGTACTGCTCCCTTACCCAGCGGCTAACCAAGCGGGGTGAATTAAGCTGAACTTGTTACTAGATCTTTAAAGATCTTATTGCAATATATAGAATTAAAATTTTATTGTTAAGAGATTGAGAAATTATCTTGCTGTAAAATATTAAATACCATTTAAAGCCCAGTTGAGGTCTTTCTGTAAAAGGATTCTTTTAACAGATTTAAATTCGTTTTCTATAAAATTAATGGATAGGACATGGAATCAAATTTCATTTCAACAATGATACGATGAGATTTCAGGTTCAGAGAAGAGCCAGACATTCTTGTTTGTTAGATTTATCAACTAATGAACAGCAGATTGTATTCTACCTGTTCACTTTTAATGGCAGTGTGATATCATATAAAGTTTTTATGAGGTCTGGCAGTACCCAAACTACATAAACCAAGGAAATGAGTTTCTGTCTTCAAGAACCTTTTGCTTGAAATTTTTCCAGTTGGGAACTTAGCTCCTAGTTTGTGTAATAAGAAACATTCAATATCTTTTGATAGTAAGCATACTTAAAAAGAATGTGATACATAGAATGTCAAATAACATTATAAAGTATGGACTTGATTGAGATCAAGAACATGAGGCAACAAATACAAAAAATTGATATAAATAGGCCTGACTGCATTTATCTGTGAACAGTTAAGTAACTGCTGTTGTTAGTAATTAGCTTGTAAGTATATCTACAGTAAATTAAACCCTACCTTGCTGTTGGTATGCAAGATTCAGGATTCTTCATGAAGTGCACAAAAAAGAGGTTCTTTAGAATCTGTGTTGTCTTACAACCTGTGTCATCTCACAACCTGTGTCGTCTCACAACCTGTGTCGTCTCACAACCTGTGTCGTCTCACAACCTGTGTCGTCTCACAACCTGTGTCGTCTCACAACCTGTGTCGTCTCACAACCTGTGTCGTCTCACAACCTGTGTCGTCTCACAACCTGTGTCGCTCACAACCTGTGTCACAACCTGTGTCGCCTCTCACAACCTGTGTCGCCTCACAACCTGTGTCGCCTCACAACCTGTGTCGCCTCTCACAACCTGTGTCGCCTCACAACCTGTGTCGCCTCACAACCTGTGTCGCCTCACAACCTGTGTCGCCCTCACAACCTGTGTCGAGATCTCACAACCTGTCGCCTCACAACCTGTGTCGCCTCACAACCTGTGTCGTCTCACAACCTGTGTCGTCTCACAACCTGTGTCGTCTCACAACCTGTGTCGTCTCACAACCTGTGTCGTCTCACAACCTGTGTCGTCTCACAACCTGTGTCGTCTCACAACCTGTGTCGCTCACAACCTGTGTAGATCTCACAACCTGTCGCCTCACAACCTGTGTCGTCTCACAACCTGTGTCGTCTCACAACCTGTGTCGTCTCACAACCTGTGTCGTCTCACAACCTGTGTCGTCTCACAACCTGTGTCGTCTCACAACCTGTGTCGTCTCACAACCTGTGTCGTCTCACAACCTGTGCCGTCTCACAACCTGTGCCGTCTCACAACCTGTGCCGTCTCACAACCTGTGCCGTCTCACAACCTGTGCCGTCTCACAACCTGTGCCGTCTCACAACCTGTGCCGTCTCACAACCTGTGCCGTCTCACAACCTGTGCCGTCTCACAACCTGTGCCGTCTCACAACCTGTGCCGTCTCACAACCTGTGCCGTCTCACAACCTGTGCCGTCTCACAACCTGTGCCGTCTCACAACCTGTGCCGTCTCACAACCTGTGTCGTCTTACAACTTGTGCTGTCTTACAACCTGTGTTGTCTTACAGGTAACACAAAAGAAAAGAAAAAGGGATGAGGGCTGTATATACAAATAGCATAGGGGTGACAATGGAGTTGGCATTTTTACTGTTTAATGCCTAACCCTTACTCTACCATGCGGCGATAGTATCGCCGTTTTCAAACCACCTTTTTCTAGAAATAAAATTAGGACTTTACCACAGTCCTATAGGAGTAATTTTGGTATCAGTTTAAAGTACTCGGATATTTTTTTCACAAAATGAAACTTTTTAATAGAGGTCATATTACATAATTTTTAGAAAAAGTACATCGAAAAAGGGTAAAACTCAAAAATTGCTTAAAAATTTACATTTTTTATTTTTTTTCCTTTTCTTTTAAAGCTTACGATAACTTCAAGATCACATTTTTGCTTTAAAATCAAACAAGCAAGTCCTAAGACATGAAAGTATTGGTTTCTGGTATAATTTTTTATAATCCCTACATGCAATCTTTTGTTCTAGAAAAATTTCTTCAAAATTTCATGAATTTTTGCCATTTTTGACCCGTTTTTTTTTTTAAATTGTGTAACCCGCATTGTACATCACACATGCTTCGTTGAACCGCCGTTCGAAAGCGCTTGAAATTTCTTTTTATTTGATATATCAATAAAGGCACACCTCCCTCTATTTAGAACCTATCCTATAAGAAATATATTACACCTCTCAAATTTGAACGACTACGTGGTGCAGAGGAAATGTACGCGACTAGCATGCAAGCGCTCCAGGTTCGAGTCTCACCGTGACCACTGCGTAATTATTTTTCTGCTGCAGCTTTCAGGGGTCGTTTGACTTTTATCATTTTTGATGTGTTTTCATCTTTCCTTTCTTTCTAAAAATTATAGATTAGCATCATTGGAAAGGAAATTTCAAAAAGAATCTAAATATGTAACACAAATCTCTGTTTTCAAAACTGACAAGAAATTATACTTCTGCAAAGATTGACTATTTGTTGACCAAATTTAGCCAAAAACTGCTTAATTTGCATAATTTTGTCCAATATTTCCTAAATTGGTTTTAATTACTTAAAAGATAAATATTTTAGCATCTATTCCAACCAAACTTGTAATGAAAGGAAAGTTGTCAAAAATGCATATGAAAAAAAAGTTATGAAAATTGGGGCCGCTTTTCTCAAAGCCCTGGTAGAGTAAGGATTAACTAGGCCTCTTGTGGAGGTATTTGAGTAATAATAGCATAGATGGTAGGTAGAATTCTTTAACAAACCCCCACTAGTTTAAATCAGGGGGATATTAAAATTAAATGAGTACACTTTTGGATAAGGAAAAAAAAAAAAAAACTTCTAAACAGTTGAATATTTCTTTGCAGCAGCAGGTGCATAATATATTGTGTATTTCTCCTACAGATGAGAAGAGTGAAGTTTGCAGAGGCTATTTCAACCAAGGAGATCGAAGGAAATAGCCCAAAGAGGAAACGAGACAAATCTGATTTAAGAATTTCTTCAAAATTAAGAACTCATTCACCGTTGGTCACCACAACGCCATCCAAAGTGATTGCTATCCAATCCAAGGTAGGTTTTTTTTTTAAACATTTATTTTATTCAGATTTCAGTAATATTAGATTGTTCTGTTTATTGAAGGAGACTTGGGAAGAAAGGGGGTTTGGGGGAGGGGGTGGGGGGAGGAAGTGGGGAGGGGTTGCTTTAATGAACCATTTGCTTCCAAAACATCATTTTCTTCTTCACAATGAATTCATATGCTTCTTGTGTTTTTGTGAAATATTAGTAGATATCATTTTTGCATTTGAATTGAGAAAATTCTTCTGAAGAATATGAAGCATATATAAAAAAAGAGAAAAGAAAAATGGTGGGTAATTTGGGGAGAATAAGAAATTTTTGCACAGCTTTGCATGATAACTACAATTTATTTAAGGGGAGAAAAATTATGATAGTAGCAAAAAAAGGTGATAAAAAAGCAAAGATTCTTTTTCATAGGTTAGGAAAATGCATCATGATGTTAAGTTATCAGGATGTTATTTTGATCCGATTTGTCAAGCAGGGCAGTTGTTTTGGCGATGGCAAAATTTACAGGCTAAGTTATATCTTTCGATTTCTGGCATCCTTGCAGTATATTACAACTCCATCCCGTTCCAGTACTTCAAAAACTACTCCTAATGAGTCAGGATGCCGTAAGCTGGGAGCCAGATCATCTGACAGTTTCAGATCACCGCTGTTGTATAATAAGGTAAATAGAGATTCGCAGTGGGATTAAAACCTTCAGCAATACACGACGAGACTTTTATGAAGTGTTGAGGGATAACTTGTCAGGATTGGGAATTTGATGCAATCGTGTGGTGCATAAATAACTGCTAAAAGTTGTAATCAAAAATCCAATTTAGACTGTTTAATTGCAATTGTTTTTCACAATGTTGTGTAATCGCTGATAGTAGTCCTTCACTGTACCAGCTCAAGTCAATAAAAAGTATTTTAATCTTGGAAGATTAATTTTGAGTTTCAGTCTTGTCAAAGAGCAAGTACAGGAACAACATTTTGGAAGAAACCAAAATACCATCTGGTACATGTTTAAAGGCTTTCACAAATATGCCCTAATGAAGCTAGTGGGGTCAGACATCTAATGCCCTAATGAAGCTAATGGGGTCAGACATCTAATTGCCCTAATGAAGCTAATGGGATCAGACATCTAATGCCCTAATGAAGCTAATGGGGTCAGACATCTATTGCCCTAATGAAGCTAATGGGGTCAGACATCTAATGCCCTAATGAAGCTAATGGGGTCAGACATCTAATGCCCTAATGAAGCTAATGGGGTCAGATATCTAATGCCCTAATGAAGGTAATGGGGTCAGACATCTAATGAAGCTAATGGGGTCAGACATCTAATGCCTTAATGAAGCTAATGGGGTCATACATCTAATGAAGCTAATGGGGTCAGGCATTTAATGCCCTAATGAAGTTAATGGGGTCAGGCATCTAATGCCCTAATGAAGCTAATGGGGTCAAACATCTAATGTCCTAATGAAGCTAATTGAGTCAGACATGTAATGCCCTAATGAAGCTAATGGGGTCAGACATCTAATGCCCTAATGAGGCTAATGGGGTCAGACATCTAATGAAGCTAATGGGGTCAGACATCTAATGAAGCTAATGGAGTCAGACATCTATTGTCCTAATGAAGCTAATGGGGTCAGACATCTAATGCCCTAATGAAGCTAATGGGGTCAGACATCTAATGAAGCTAATGGGGTCAGACATCTAATGCCCTAATGAAGCTAATGGGGTCATACATCTAATGAAGCTAATAGGGTCAGGCATCTAATGCCCTAATGGGGTCAGGCATCTAATGAAGCTAATGGGGTCAAACATCTAATGTCCTAATGAAGCTAATGCGGTCATACATCTAATGCCCTAATGAAGCTAATGCGGTCAGATGTTTAATGCCCTAATGAA
The DNA here is from genome assembly GCA_020152595.1 of Chiridota heheva. Lineage (NCBI taxonomy): Eukaryota > Metazoa > Echinodermata > Holothuroidea > Apodida > Chiridotidae > Chiridota > Chiridota heheva. The sequence continues at coordinate 183,564 of JAIGNY010001938.1, read as the reverse complement.
GCTAATGGGGTCATACATCTATTGCCCTAATGAAGCTAATGGGGTCAGACATCTATTGTCCTATGAAACTAATGGGGTCAGACATCTAATGTCCTAATGAAGCTTATGGAGTCAGGAAGCTAATAGGGTCAGACATCTAATGCCCTAATGAAGCTAATGGGGTCAGACATCTATTGTCCTATGAAACTAATGGGGTCAGACATCTAATGTCCTAATGAAGCTAATGGGGTCAGAAAGCTAATAGGGTCAGACATCTAATTAATGCCCTAATGAAGCTAATGGGGTCGGACATCTAAATAAAGGGACATCAGAGAGTCACACTGCTCAATAGTATGATAGCTTTTATAGAAAGTGTTCTGTATTCATGCCTTGAAAATAATTTAACATATGATTGGATTAATACAAATTCTGAACTGTTATGTTGACTTTGCTTATGAGAATTCATGCACATTCTCCTTTGGTATACCTGTAGCTAAGTTATAAGAAAGTATATGAAACTTGATGTAAGAAGGCATAATTACAGCTGACCTGTTGACTGGATGGTAGTGTCCACTTGACAGCTGTGGGTGCAATCATGGGAGAGGCCTTACCCAAGTCTTTGAAACAGAACCTGCTGCTGTATGTGATTTTTATGACCCATAGCCCCTGCATAGCACTCATAACCTTTATAATGTCATTGATATTGTGAACTGCAGTAGACTTCATTGTCATGTGGAATTTAAAGGCTGTGGTTGGAAAACACTGTTGAAGCAAACTGCAATTAGTATCATCCCATAGCTTAGTTGCTTACCCTCTTCTTAGTGGTGTTTTATAGGATTGTCAGAGGTCAATTTTTGCATAATCACTTTCCAGGCAGGGCATACTGCCATTTATTCTAACTTGAATGGCATACACAATTACCAAGATTTGTACACAGGATTTTTGTTGTCTGTTTCAAGTTTTGTAACAATGGTTTAAACTTTAACTTCTCATTCAGCCTGTGTTTAGCAGACGGTTATGCAACCAGCGCCCTCTCAGCACCCCTCCAACCCAGGGGTCTCCATCTAGCCTCAATAGTAGCTACGATGAAGAGGCGGAGAGTCAGGAACCAATTTGTCCTGATCTTGTGGGATGCAAAGCTCCTGTGGAGGAAATCCTGTACCAGCTGACGTCATCCATGTGGGCACGAGGACTGAGCAAGCTCATCCACGCCAAGAACATTTTCACCATCGGCCAGTTGTGTTCACTGACACCAATGGAGGTCCAGTCTTTGCCAATAAGGTCACCAAAGGTCAGTCATCTTAAGTGGGTCTTGGCGCAATATCAACAGAGGAGCGACGTTAAGGCCGCCACAACTGCTGAGAAGGATGTAGACTCTGTTGGTGCAAAAAATGGTAGAGTTACAGAGAATAAAGAACAAACTGGTAAGATTTTGATATTTTGTACCACCATTTTAATGTCTAAAATTTTCTCAACAGGGAATGCATCATGAACATGATAAGTTCTATAATTTATGCTGTCATGGCAGAAAGGAAAGATGAGATTGTCAAGCTTTAGTAGTCTGTATAAGTGGGATTGACTCACTGATATTCTATGACAAGAACTATGAAGAAACTCATTATCTTGTTTTCATCAGGAGATATTGAGTTTTAGCTGCTTCTAAGCATCATGTTTGCTAAAAAGGAATTGGGTAGAAAGCCTTCTTCACAAGAGTGGCATCATTTACCTGTTTTACTGATTGAAAAAGATATGGCATTCAGGTAATATTTGCAATACAAGTTAGCTTCACTAATACCCAGTGCTTTGAAGCCCTAAACATTTGACAACTAAACTTTAAAAAAAAAAGGAACAATTAATTTTGAGGAATGTGCAGCTGTGACATCACTTTCATATTATGAATTCATTTATTTCTACACAAATCTGACAGAACTCAAGTATTTCTTTATTTACCATTGTGATCCCTTTTTGGCCTATTAAATGTAGTATGACACCCACACATCCCTTACTGCTGCAAACTGAACCACTACCAAACCTCTCTGGCACAAATTTATCAACATGTTTGACTTGTTATTAAACACTTCCTTTATAAGATCAACATGATTTATCAGTAAACGCAGTCTGTGGAAGAGTCGGTTGGCAGAAATGTCACTGTTTGGCAGAAGTAGATCAATGTACAATTTGAAAATAAAAAGGTCTTTTGATTTCTCGTATGCCTCAGGTTTATCTTATTAGTCATCTCACAAAAGGTCTGTACACCAAACTTGTGTTGTTTTCTTGTACAGAAGCAGTCAGCGCTCCATCGGTCTCTGGGCTCACCAGTTTACCATCCTCGTCTAGTTTGAAGAGGAAAAGGGAGCAGGCTGATGATGACGAGAAATCTGCCTCCTTATCGAGAGTATCTCATAAGAAGTTGAAGTTATTGACTCAGCTGGCGGAGCTAGACAAGGAGTTTAAAGAAGCGATGATGGACGACATCCCTACAGAGCAATTATTCAAAGCACTCGGACATATCAATGCTCTCACGGAGGCTGTCATGGGCGGGCTGAAGACCAAATGCCATTCTCCACCATAGACCACAAAATAGTGAAGTGAGCTCTTGTGTCAGAGATTCAGTGTGAGGATAAAACACAGCAATTCTGCAGTCTCTTTTAATTTTGTATTTTCGTTAGTGAAGTATTTCGTATGTGAAGTGTTTTGTATGTGAGGTACTTTTGTGAGTGAAGTATTTCATAAGTGAAGTATTTCATAAGTGAAATATTTCGTAAGTGAAATATTTCGTAAGTGAAGTATTCGTAAGTAAAATATATCATTAATGAAGTATTTTTGTGAGTGAAGAATCTTTATTGCAATTTCTCTTTGACCTTTAACCTTTGATTGGTGAAAGTTTGTTTGTATATATTATAGCAAGCTTTTAGCTTTATAACTAGTTTGGAAGATGCCATTTTCTGTTTCTGTAGTAACCAAAGCCGACAAATTGTTACAAAATCCTCATACTACTCACCCTAGTGCTGCATTGTTATTTTTTTTTAATTTTTTTTTTAAATCCCAGTATTTCATGCACCAAACACCATGGATAGTTGTGAATAGGACCTGTTACAAATGTCAGAGTGTTCTGTTTGAGTTTGGCTTGGCTACACACTGACATAACAGGACACACAGTTTGAATTACAGTATGATTGGTAATTACACGGATTGGTAGTCACAAGATACCATCAGCTCATTTCTTGTCATGAGCATTGAGCAAGACCCCTTAATACATGTGCTTTAGTCTATTTGTTAGTAAAAGAGTAATCGTTCAACACAAGAGTATCCCCATGGATGTTTTGTCCCTGGAGATTTGGGTGAGTGTCCTGTCCCTTTCCTATGGGAGGTGAATGGGTGTCCTATCCTTAGGTAAGTTTGATTGGTGTCCTATCCTTAGGTAAGTTTGATTGGTGTCCTATACTTGGGTAAGTTTGATTGGAGTCTTTTCCCTGTGGAGGTGGTGGGTTTCCTTCCTAGAGGAGTTACATGGGCGTCCTCTTCTTGGGGGTGTTTTCTACTTTCTTCTGCTTGCACTATGAAGGGGATTTTAATCAACAAATACCTAATTAATCAATAACTTAATGAACACTTAGTAATTTTTTAATTGTTTTTCATAATTGATAATTTGTCTGTCATAGTTAAGAAAGGTTTAAATTAAAGCAAGTTCCAGAAGTCTTTTCTCAGAAAAGAATATTTTTGAAAGATGAAATAATTGCCTTTGCATGCACCATTAGCAAAACTTGGATACATTTGACAGATTTTGTAATGGATAAGAAATATATGGAATATATGGAAAAATTAAAATAAGTGGTCAAATTGTTAAAAGTCATTGTAATATATTCTTCAGAGACAACTTTTCTTGCCTGAGGATAGGAAATTACTGATACTTCTGAAAAGGGATGTGTAGGCTGATGTTGTCATGGTGATTCATAATGTTGTCAAGATGAGTTGATAATAGCACTAACAAATTTAAAATACAGAGAACTGACAAGCAAAATCAGTTTTTAAAAGCCCAATGAGCAATATGTGTGTAGCCTTTTGCCGTCTGAAGAGAAATAAATGCCAAGTTGTATATATACATTATTTTCTTCAAGATGAATGAATAATTCCTGATGCCAAATGTGTGTCTTGTATAAATTTTAGAAGGAAAAAAAAAGGTTTTTAACTATAATTATTTTAAATACTATTCTTCGATCTATGTGCCTTAAAGATAAAGTGAAGATGGTGAGACTTCAATCTGACCTCAGGCTCAATTTGACCTTCGTTGTTGTGGTGCCGATAAGTCCTCTCAAACAAACAAACACAACAGTATTTGTTTAAATAATGGTTATAATACGAGATGGCCTTTTGTACTTAGATTTTACTTTTTATCTGTATTTTTGGTAGAGATTATGTGCATCAGCAAATAAAACAGTAAGAATTTATTTTTCATAATTACTGTTATAATTCATAATTTTATAATTGATAGTTAATATTTTATTTTTTATCAATCCATACCTGGATTGATTATTGATCAAGATGTGTTGTGTTTTGTACTGGATACCATTTCAAATTGATAAGAAATAAGGATTTAGAATTGGATAAAGAATTTGCCTAATTGGTGTTGAGATATAGCACTTATGAGCATATTTTTTGCTTGTGAATATGAATATTGTCATGTGCATCAACAGTACATTATATTGTAAGACTGGTGTGATTCTGTCACAATGTTGCTATGGATACTTCTAAGCTTCATGGGTGTTTTTTCTTGTTTTTTGGCATGTAAATTTGTTGTTTGTTCCAGTTGAACTCTTTTATTGTAAAGAAAAGGTCAGGTGTGGCTGAACAATCCTGAATTTATGCATTCATGGTTAAAAAGAGTTTGTTTCTAAGATGACATTTTAATGTAGATTATTTGGGATTCTTACCTCATTTATGATTTTGATTTTTAGATCATGAATAAATGTAAAGAATATTATCAGTTGGGTGTTTCTGTGTATTTTTTTCTGAAGTATATTAGTGAAGGATTTTGTGGTTGTTTTTTTGGACAGGCAAAAATGAACACAGATAATTGTGCTATGAGAGGGGACTTAATTTCTAGGTAACTTTCTTTAAACATGCTTCCAATAAAGGTATATGGACATGTAGAGATTTTATTTTCAACAAATAGAGCTTAAAATTCTGAACAGAATGTTTAAATTATATCAAAAGCACCTGTAGCCGGCTAATCAACGCTTGAAGAAGTTTTAAAGGCTCAAAAGGATTCCTGTACTTCTAATAAATCTGTCCAACATTTTAGTTGCTGAAAATCAACCAGACTGTTATTTCATTTTAGATTTTAAATGAGTGTGATAGAGATTCCAAACCTCTTGGTCATACTGAACTGCTCCCATTCAACTAACGTTGAGGATTGAAAACAAAAGTTAACAAGAAATTCATTGGTTTTCTTGTTCATATCAAGGCAATGGTCAAGTTTGATTCAATTTTTTGCTATTTTTATTATTTATAGCAGATTTTCTTCCACATAACAGGCTTTATGTCATTAGGCCTTCAAAATAATCCTTTCTGGACTCATTAAATACACTGAGGTAGTTTTACTTGGGGGTAGAGGGGTGTGAAGGAAATTTTGGTGACAAAGTGATACTTGTATGACGCTGTAAGGTGTCATTACCTTGCACAGCGCAAAGCCAAATAGCATGAGGTCCAGGGTGAAGCCATGATGGGAGCCCAGGGCGAAGCCCTGGTGGGAGCCCAGGGGCGAAGCTCTGGGGTTTCATCAATTTAAGCGCTTGTAAATGGCTTCTAAGATTACTGGAATATTTACCAAAATATACATGGAAAACTTTTAGTAGAAATCTTTGATTTGTAACGCTTTTACATGTATGTTAATCACCCTTTTCAAATATTTCCGAATAAAGATGTACTATATTTTCCGATTTCTGAATGCACATTTTTTTAAAGTAAACATTTTCAGCTTTTTTGGTTCAAAAAGGAACACAAAATATCCAAAAAATTAATAACAGTTAGCAAATTTGACCTCATTTTTAGCTCGACCTACACTCACAGTGTGAGTTCAGGTCATCAAATCATACTTGACATCCCATATATGCCTGTAACGCACCTAAGTTTGAAATCTTTTGCTCTTGAAATTTTGGCTTGGGCAAGACTATGTATAGACATGGTTTCTATGTCTATCATTTTTAAGAGTAAATCATTGTAATTTGTGAGTTATAGCTTGAGAAAGGTGCATTTTTTCAAGGAGTTATTATGGCAACACAACCTTTCCTAGCAGGACCATTTACCATGACAACACACCTTTTCCTAGCGACCATCTTTCCTCACTGAATTACTCATTGTCTATGAACAAACACCAGGAAATAACTAGGTGATATATGATCCATTTCTTGTTTGAAAGGAAGTATTCAGCTTTAGACCTGATTTGATGTGATTGAGGACAAGTTAAAATACTTTATCTCTATTGTTTCCAGTAATGATAATTACTCTGGTTCCATCTATGGAGCTACTATTTCAGTATAGTAGCTCCATGTTTCAACTTACAACGATATCATCCCTGCTACATGTATTATAGTTGCTTCATGGACCTAAAGATTTTAATATACAAAGTTTATAAAAAGAGATTCAGGGCCTTATTTCAGTCCTGAGGTTTAATTGAGTCAAGAGAATAGAGCATGTGTACTGATGATATATTGGAGCCATTAAACAAGAATTTTGGTATATCATAAATTCATATAGGGCCCTTCTCTGTTTATGTTGCTTGTGTGACCAGCCAGAGAATGGCACGGTGGATTTCTGGAAGAACCAGAGGTCCACCGGGCCACTCTCTGTTGTTATGTTACATGTGTGACCTGCCAGAGATATGGCCCTATATGATTTGGTAACTGTCGTTTAAAAACATAGATTTTCCATAAAAATGTGCATTTTTAACATTTAATGAAATCATCCCAAGAATTTTGTGAATTTCAGCCTTTTTAGAAATGGTTGAGGGGTGTGCAAACTTCAAAGACAAATCACCAAAATTAAACCATACTTTCATTGATTTCTTTAAAATGCACTGGTGAAATTCTAGTATGCTGGTGAAGCATACAGTAGACAATATCTTAAACAATATCTTCAGACAACATAATTTGAAAACATTGCATTGAAAATTAAACTGTCTGGCAGTTTGTATATTGAAAATATGAAATATGAATATAGAAAGATGCATTGTGTGTATATGTGAATAAATATATCATGTGATCGGAAGCATTTACCAGGCTGCTAATGCTAGACTTGATTGTATGTAAAAAAGACAGAAGCTTACATTTACAATTTGCAAAATATCAAATTGAGCATGCCAAAATATTAGTTATGGCAGCCAACTAATGTTACAATCTCTTTCATTGGTCGAGCTACATCACTAATGTCTAGTTCAGTTTTTCCTTGAAAAGTTTGTATATGCGAGAGGATTGGGGGCAGCACTTTAGCAAAGTATGCCGCTAAGGTATAATTTCATGATTCCATATAGCATGTATCAATCACATTCACCCCCACCCCTCTGTAATAATTTTAGGTCTCCTATGGGCCTGCACCCCTGGTGTCTGAGGTCATGCTGCATTTACCTTGCTAATGAAAATGCATCATCTTTTTATTAGCTTATAGTCAACAACACCCTAGTGACCTGCAGTGGAGTCACCAGTTTTGGGATTTGGGGCACCAGAGAAAATTGCCTGCGTGTAACTAAAGGGCCTCTTGTAAGGGTCCAAAGATTTCACGTTTTGATGCCCCAAAATGACCTAAACTGATAAATTTTTGATCATTCATTTCAAATAATCACCTGATCAGGGTACATGAGAAATAAATCAATATTATCTTAAGAATAATATCAACCTATAGACATTTGGGTTTCTGATTTTAAACACTGGAAAAATGAAGAAATTCTAACAAAATCAGTGAATATATATCTTTAATTTGGAGCCACACCCCTAAATGTATAGTTTCTGGCAGGGCCCTCAAGAGGTGTGGCAAAGGGGAAAATTGCATAAGGGCCCTGACATACAACAATAGTCCAGAAACCACTATATTGTTTGCAGTGGTGAAAATTCAAACTGTCCAAACAGGACTTTCAAAACCCTACAGTAAAATCATGAAATGCAGAGTTTTCAAGCAAACAAAAGGAAACTTCGTAATTCAACCAAAACTAAATTCCACACCATTTGTAAAACCGTGTACATTATAAACCCTGCTTCACAATCTGACGATTGTGCGAAAGTTTACATATAAACTTCAGTATGTACCATGGATGCCTGGATGCGGTTTTGAGTGAGATTATCGGGCATTCTTCTTTACATTGTTGCACTTTTATGTTATAAATGGAATGTTTGCAGAGGGAAAATCTTCAACAATTTTTCCCCCATTCCATTTTTATTATTTTGTTTATCATATGCCAGTTTTATTTTCTTCAAAAGTAGATCTTTTCTTTGAAGTTCATTATTTGCTGACAGACCAACAAAATTTGCCTACTGACAAAATTTTTGGGGATGTCACCCCCCCCCCCTCCTCCCTCCCTCCTTCGGTAGCTTATGTCCTGACCTCATTTTCGACGTAAGTTTTTGTGAGTTTAGACGTCCAGGAAGTAAATCACAAACTTGCATCTGATCTCTCGTGAGTGTAGGTTTGAGAACTAACGAGTGTTTCTTTAGAAATGAAATAGAAAATGTGGCAAAGGATTTCAGACAAGGAAAATGACACGCTGGACAAAAGTTTTGCTTCCTTTCATATTTGTTTTGATTGATTGTGTTCTTGATAGGTTCTCTACATCAATTATAACATTACAATCTATGGTCTAAAAACACATATATCCAATGCACATTTCTGGAATGTAATTAAACAGAGCTAAAAACAAAAACTAGAGGAAAGAAAAGAAATCTGTAGATAATAAAGATTCACTTGCCTCTACAGAAACTGAAAATATTGCAGGATTAAGAATGACATATTACTGTTATTGCAACCTAAATTTACTTGAATATACAGTAGTCTACTACGAGATAAACCCTTCCCTTTTCTTACCTCTATTTACTTTACTAATCATACTGTCCTGATTCTTTCACCTTGGTTTTCTAACACCCTCTTGGCACATTTTACTCTTAACTGTCGCGGTGCCGTTGAATATCAACAAACAACAACAACGAGATGAACATACCAAGTTACCAAGTGAATGAACATCAATCAGCAGGTTTCTTTAATTTTTTCTAATATCATTTTACACCATTTAGCTGCTCCCATAATTCAAAATTTTAACAACATGCATTGCTTTTTGAAATGAGACCCCCCATGTTTAGCATTTTAATGTAAGTATCATATTGGTTTGGTTTGCCATTCTTACATTCTAATCTTCACTATTGGGACTATTTTCATTTTCCCAGCCATGATGCATGCTATTTCTATAATGGTTTGAAAACGAAGATGCTCAAGGGAGATAAGAATGGTGATTATTTGGATGCATAAATCAACTGAATATAAAATAATAGGTGACTGCAAGAGTGTAGGAAATGAAGGGGGTGCTTTATGAGGAGGGGGCAGGGGAGCTTTATGAGGAGGGGGACGCTTTATGAGGGGGCGGAAGTATGCTTCCGCCCTCTCGGTTCGTGGACAATAAACTCAGCCCCCTTCCCCCTTCCTTGAAAAAATTGTTCCTACACCATTGGGTGACTGCATGAGATGGCAGCCTGGGCATGTGTGACACTACCTGAATCTTTACATGACAATAAGTAAACTTTTTACAGTTGATACTATCAATACTTTGCATTATGAAAAACAACTCCCTATTTCTAGTGGCTATTTTGAAATATCCCCCTCCCGTCCCACATTGATTAAATTTTGAGAAAGATTGAAAATCAGATCTACAAGTTCTTATAGTCGATGGAACAAAGATTTAACTTGCATGGATTTGTTCATCATAGACAAAGAAAATATAGGTAGTCATTAAAAAAAGTTGTATATATGATAAAACTACCAGTATTTCACAAATTATTTCAATTTCAAGCACTTTAAAGGAGAAATAAAGTCTGCCTTTTTTTCATTTAATATGATATCTTAAGTCACCTGAAAAAAAATTCACATTTTACAAAACAATTTAGCCTATATTTTCTAATTTATTAAAACATTAATTCTGACAAATGGGAGCAGCCATTTTGTTTATACATAAAAATGTACCTAGTACAAATTAAAATATTTCTAATATTAATATTTCTTTATAATCTATTTCAAATTTTTTAACTGCTAAGAAATAATTTTTTCTTTGCATATGAAGTTTTATCTGTATATAATATTAATGATTCAAGCCTTTAGAATTTCATGTCAAAGCATTTTGGAAAGAAAATTTCAAAGAGAATTATGAAGAAATACAATATAAGTGCTAGCACATAGGGCGAAATATGTCATCGTTGGTTTGATTTTAAAATAGCAGTGTCCATGCAATGGCTTCAAACATGAATAACTTGAGATAGGAATAAGATTTTGACTTGCTGTTTGTGGTAGTTGATATTTCAATCCTTTATCATATGAATAAGGATTGTACCAGATTTTTGTTTTCTTTAAGAAAATTAATTACAATTTTAAACTACAATTATAAACAAATATTTGCAAAAGAAAATGTCAAAAAACTGAAAAAATATAGATCTTCCTACATTGTAACAATTGTAAAATCACAACAAAATATCAATTAAACATACAATTCATAAATATTAAAGTTTGCATTGCAAAACTTGAATTAATAATTGCACATAAAAAGTATATTTCCAATTAATGCTTCGACCATACCATTATATAACTTGGTACTTTAAATAAAGGTTAGTTAAAACTATTCGAAAAGAATCTAGCTTGCTCTAGATTGTGGAGTTTTCAGAAACACTGTGACAATTAATATTAATATAGGGTTTATTTCAATCAAATTTCCTTGATTACCATTGAAACTCTTAATCTGTTTATATGGTCAACTTTGTGTATGCTTTATTGCCATTTACATCTTTTTTTGGTGAAAATAATGTGTATTTTATTGTTATCATGGATTTAACCATACAATGTGTAGGAATTGGCAGGGATGGGGGGAGGGAGCAGAGGGGCACTTAACCCTCACTTTTCAGAAAAATGACAAAAGTGCCCTTTGTGAAATTGAAAAGTGCCTATCAATTATTGTCAGAGGTACCAAGAAGTGGTACATTAGTTGTTCTGCTCCTTAAAGTTTCAAACAGTCAGACCCGACCTGATACATAACCAGGTCGGGTCAGACTTTTCCTTTTTATTTTCTTTATTCTGAAGGCCTTAGTTGTTGTGGAAGTTGGAGCTGAGTATCATATTAGCAATGGATGAAGTCCTTATTGTGTGGTTATTTTAAATAAGATAAAGTGGTCTCACTATTTGCTACAGTAAGTTTGTGGTTATGATTTGCTGGAACAAATTTTTAAGGAGAAGGACAAATCATGTAGAATGTGCGCATGCTTTTTCAAAAAATATTACAAAAGTGCTCTTTTCAAAATGTAGTGCTCCTACTGACCTAATAGTAGGAAACTGGCGCCTTTTTTTCAGTCCTATGTATGGAGAAGTGTCCCCATTGGAAAAGTGCCCCTTTCCAAAAAATGGAAATGCCCTTTTTACTTACTTTGTTGTTTTAGGCTCAATAGTTCTATCTACAAATTGGGGGACATATGAATTGGGAAGTGCCCCCTAAGAGGTTGTACCCCTTACATTAAAAGCTTCCTACACCCCTGCACACCAGCTGGGGAACCTGATCGAGAGATGTTTGCCAGTAAACCAGTTTCATGGCTAAATCCTTGATATTAAACGTATGATAATAACCCCCGTTCATTTATTCATTTCAACATTAAAACAATTTCATATGTTTTGTTAGATACTTTATCATTTCTAAGGCAAATATTACATAATCCCTTCTATACTTTGATACATTCACATCGCTGTGGGGCGTCATTAACCATAATCAGGTACAGTGGCGGTGCTAAATTTTGTAGTGACATATTTTGTCCGATTTATCCTTTTTTGCCCCACCCCATTAGAGATTTGCCCTCGCTCCCCCCCTCCCCCCAATGACCCAAATTCTGGTGACGCCACTGGTCTGATAGCACTTTAAACCAATACAATTCTATATTTTTAATTTATACTTATAGCTTAAAACTGCACATGCTATTTTCAAAATTCAAAGATTGCTTAACTCAGAATTTAATTTGCATATAATCTTATCACAGATATGAAATAAATAAGCTAATTCCATCAAGCCATTAACCCTTACTCTACCAGCACTGTTTTGAAAATGCGCTCGGGATCAAAAGCCATTAAGCAAGCGTGATTACTGAAGGGTCCTCTGTCTTGCAGGCAGAAAAGTCGGGCCCCTACCCGAGCCAGTGCTGATCCACCTCTGTCTTGCAGGCAGAAAAGTCGGGCCCCTTTCGCTTTCCGGGACCCGCTGGGCCGCCCACCGATCATGCTGCCTATATTTTCGGGCTGGCGCATATGTCAGCGGCTTGATTAACCCACTCTACCAGCACTGTTTTGAAAATAAAAATCGAGTACATGACTGCTGATCCCCTGGACATGATGCCTCCCCTGGATTCCATTGCAGATTAACTCCCAGCTGTGCTGAAGTGGACTGCTCAAGGACACAACAGTACAGTAAAATGTCTTGCTCAAGGACACAACAGGAGTGTAGCCAGCCTTTTGGATTGGGGGGGATATTTTGTCATATTTTCTAGACCTTTTTAACATTTTACCATCACCATTTTACTTAGGAGGGGGGGGGGTCATACTACCAGGCCGACCCCCCTCCCCCCTTGGGAATCGAACCCGGTACCTTTCGAACACGAGCTTTATTCCTTCACCACTGAACCTCTCCTAATAAATGAAATAGATACTAAACTTATATCATACCCAAAATGGCAATGATGCACTGTATTAAAGAAATAGTTTGTCAATCATAAAGCATATCCACTAGCTATAACTTACTAAATATAACTTCTGTGATTTTTGTAAATTGATATTCTACAATATTTTCTTTTTATTACTTAGATTTGTGACACGTATATTTAAACCAGATAATTCAACACTATTTCAATTAATATACACAATTATCAAATCTATAAGCACCTAAAATCAGCTCTCTACCCATCCCAAGGATGAATTTGAAGCTGACGGGGAACAGTAAGCAAAGTGCTCACTTGTTTTACACGATGCAGCATTCGGATCTAAAATGATTGTCAGAAGGCCTGAACCAACAACCAGGATTCCAACAATAGCCAATATCAGGGCTGGTAGTTTTTTCCGTTCAAATATTCCTCCAGATTCCCAACGCAAATACGCTGCACTTGGGAGAATCATAATGAGCGGTACTGCTCCAAAAATACCCTGTAAAGATTAAAAAAAATATATGAGACCAAATATATCTTGCTGTGTCATATTGTCTGGAGCACCCACATGATGACAATCTGTTGCAATGGATTTTTAGTTCAAAATCCTCAAAACCTACAAGGTTGAAGAAAAACATCACTTAAAATCACACTAAACAAACAATCAAAATAAACAAACAAAGACCTTCACTGGGTTAAATACCACAAGTGGGTTATCAAAGGCCGTATTTGTTGTCGAATTATTACTTCAAGCGTTCGTGATAGCATTGTTACTATCATAACCGACACATTGTCACTAAATTATTACTTCAAGCCAGACACATTCACTACAGGAGAATACTTTTGTCCTTGTGTTGAGTGTGAAAGTCAGTGCAGCTGCAGTGAAATTTGTTTACTATCAATGTCAGATTATGACCATGGAAAGTGGAAAGTGAAGCATGTGGAAATCGCTGGTGTAATTGCTAATGCTGGATTTTGTTTTCTGTTGTGAGCAATATAGACCCTGTCAGATTTTAGATTTTGTCAGGGCTTAAGACACAAAATGTATGGTGAGGTTTAGATTTAATGCAAAAGAAAGAAATGACTGAAATCAGACAAGTTGTGACTTAAAATCCTCACATTCCTTATGTATTTTCCTTAAATACATTAACAATTGTTACAAAAGTGAGTATGATGGCACCAGCCTTCTACAGTAGACTTTTGACACCAGTCATTTCTACACCAACTTTAAAACTGAATATTTCCTTTAAAGGAATAAGATACTTAGATAGTTTTTCCACCATTTTGTTTCCTTTAAAGTCCTTTTTCATATAAGATGAACTTGCTTGACCACTGAACTAATACTTTAAGCCTACAGTCAGGGGCATGTCAGCTGTTTATAGTATGGTTTAAAATTGATGATTTTGTTCAAACTGGTCTAATATAAATAAAAAGCCAAGGTGTTTGGTCCAAAATTTGATATTTCACTATGTCTCATTTATATTGATGGCTTTGACATTTTTTTTTGGGGGGGGGCTACAGCATTTTTTTAGGGGATACCCCCTTAAACATGCCATTACCTACAGTAAATCAACACATGAGAACATGTTTTACGAGGTCGATATTAAATATTGAAAATATCCCTCTAAGATAGAAAATCTGTTCCACCATGACTCTTTTTGAAATATTCTTCCTTTCAAATATGAAATATGTGGTTTCAAAAATCTGATGTCCAATTTGAATGATGGCAGATTTCATATCTTTTTTGAGGCAAATGCAAAACATATGTGGCTATCACCCATTTGTGGAAAATTTTTAGACAATGAAAATTAAAAGCCTCAAATAAGGCATGTAATTACTGACTTGATGACACCCTATAATGCCAAAACTGAGAAAAAACTTACATTTAGAATAAGAACAATCCCCAGACATTCTGTGCTCATCGATACACCGAGGGCTACAGCTACTATGATAAGGGTGTTAATTAGATGCGTTTCAAGGGTTGCAGGGGAGGAGATCCAGCCATGACGAATAAAGAAGTTTTCAAGTACCTTTGGAAGAAAAGTGCAATGAGCAGTTAGTCACACAAACTTCATCTAAAAATTTCATCTACTGATAACAAAAAATCTTTAAAAAAACCACCTCTACTTAAAGTTTTTAGTTTATCCTCATCTTCCATCACACACATGTAAGGCTGAACAGTACTCCCAAGTACAAAATATAAGCTAGGTCACAAAATTATTGTAATGAAAATCAAATGACAATAATTAAATTACACATGTGTATATTAAGAAATTTCTACATTTTTTTAATTCTGGGACTTGCTTTTAGTAATTTCTGCCTTTACAATAATCTGAAGTACACGACCTCCAAATGAATTACAAGATATATCTTTTATCAATCTTTTCTTTCATATTTCACAGCAAAAAGGATAACGTCAACATATTCAGAGACAAACATTTTTCAAACGCCACTCTTTAAAAGTAAGAGAAGGGAAATATAATCACCATAGATGGTACTTAGGGGTGGCAAGGGGAAATTTCCCCAACTCTTTCTGACATTATCCCCCCCCCCGCCCCCACACTTTTGAAGAGCAAATTTGATTTTGTGACTTTGTCTGCCCCCCACAAACACTTTCGGAAGGCAGATCGCACCCATGAGAATGACAAATAGGTGAAGTGTACTTACATCTCTACAGACAAAACACTCTAATGGATAGGTGCACATGATAGTAATGGCAAATGCAACTCGAGCTAGGTTGGCAAGAAAATCATCAAAACAGTAATTCTGCAGTACATCACCTGTAGATGAAGAACAAATAAAAAATATGATAGTGGATTATTTTCATGCCTCATCATCTATAAATTAAAGACAGCTTGGATTCAGAAATGTTTATGTTTTAAACCCCCCCCCTCTGTTGATCCCCCCCAAAAAAAAACACAAATATTCTGGCAACATTCCATCATTACACAATTTATCAATTACATTTTGTAGTCTGAAGGAAGTTTTAAACAAAATTCAGTTTATGTATTTAAAGATTATTTTTGTAGAATGATCTAGCAAAATATATTTCTTAGTAGTATTATTGACTTCTGGGTTGGACAAAAACCATAAACATAAAGGCCAAACCAGAAAGTGTACCTTTATATGTATGTGCACATCTTTCTTTATGAAAGGAAAGAGTGAATAGAATGGATTGTTAAAAAAGTAATATATGTTCAGCATTGTCATGATGAAATAACCATCCTTTTGAGGAATGGTCCATCAATAATTTATGGGTTTTGCACAAAGTCCTCCCAAGCATTTGATATATATTTATATTTAGGCACAGCCAAGGACTAATCTTATTTACATCACTGAACAGCAGTTATGTAGCTGGAGCCCCAGAAGAATGACCAATTTGTACAGTGTAACAGTAGCTGGTTGCTAACAAGTGAACTGTAAAAAACTATGAATATGCTGTAGGTTAAGAAGGTATACATTACTTCTGTGTTGTGTATAATGTAACAAATAATAGCTGGTTTCTAGTCATTGAATTGTAAAGAGTCTCTTGGGTTGAATGGTGTGGATTACCCCTGATTTTCAAAAAATCGAGGGTGTGGGTTGGAGGGGTCTAAGGACCAAAAATTCTTAATGGTCACCAGATATTTTCATTAAAAGTTCAGAGGAGAAAATGGGGGGCACTATAGAAGTGCTGCCAAAGGCGGCACTGCAAGAAGTGTGCGCATAATAGCGTGGGGTCCAGCGGTCCAGAGGCAAAGTCCTGGTAGGGGTCCAAGCTCTGCAGATTTTTTGTCTTTGATGCCCCAAAATGGCTTAAAATCAAGCACAGAAGTTCTAAAATTATAATGATGAAAAGAAGAAAATGCTATATTCTATATGTTAACTCTCAACTCAGATAAGCATTTGGATTACCATTTCTAAACCACGTAAACATTCAGAAAATGATTTCCAGGCAATAAACCAGGGGTCCAGGGCCAAATAGACCCGGAAACTATGAAGTTTTTATAAATTTGATGCCCCAAAACGGTTTCAAATCAACTCCAATGGGCATTTGGGTTACCATTTCTAAACAGGCCGAAGGAAATTTCCCTGTTGAATATTGAGATAATTTGGATAAATAACCTATACATCAAGGAGCAAAGCACGAAAATTGGCTTAAAAGCTGAAAGAAAATCACAGAATTTTAAATCATAACTGCTAAGATTAAAATCAACTCCCATAAGGAGGTGCAGAAGGAATTTCCTCTGAAAATTAGGTGAAGAATCATGATTGGATATTTCAGTCAAACAGCTCTAAAAAGGTCACAAAAATGTGGAAGTAAAGAAAAATGCAAATTGCATGTTTAATGGTAAGTTACCAGCCAATTTTCTTGCCAAAATAAAATGAAAATC
Source organism: Chiridota heheva (assembly GCA_020152595.1). Classification (NCBI taxonomy): domain Eukaryota; kingdom Metazoa; phylum Echinodermata; class Holothuroidea; order Apodida; family Chiridotidae; genus Chiridota; species Chiridota heheva. The sequence continues at coordinate 166,298 of JAIGNY010001938.1, read as the reverse complement.
TGTCAAATTTTGCAAGAAAAAGATAATCTTTTTCAGCTCTTCAGTCAAAACTATCTTTTTCCTCTTTAAATTGTTGAGCCTGTACACCTGTATACAGTATGCTGATAGATGCATCAGATCTTCCGCGCAACTTACAAACTTATCAGTGAAGTCTGGCACAAACCAGGGAGTTGCCATTTACACCCTGCACAAACCCATGTGCATCTGCATACATTTCTAGTGTTTTGTTTTGCAATAAAATGGTGAAACCTGAAGCAAAATCTTTTAAAACACTTGACCAAAATTTGGTTTTTTTTAATAATTAAAAAATTAGAACATAAAATAACTAATTATTAGGAACTATAAATTTGAGAATGGTATAGAAAAAAAAAGGACAGGAAATATTTAAAATTGATGTCATATGTGAATCTTTTTTTAATGCCAGTTTTCATTTAAGGAAGGGGGGGCACGCGTGTGCACAGCAAAAATTTGATAGGGCATGTGTCCCCCATTCCCCCTTAGCGATGTCGCTGCTGTGTAAAAAAAGACCTACGTGGATACTTAAAAAGGCAAGGGTGTGCGGTACTAATACATACCCCCTTTGCCTGTGCAGTGCTTTTCATCGTCATTACTGCTTCAAAACCTTTACAACCATATATGTAGGCCTATTACGCCTATAAGGCATATTTCACAAACAAAAAGTCTATGACATAGAGAACCAAAATTTAGGTACAAAATATTTTTTCACAATGCTTTCGTGGGCCTATATTTCCCAGGAGGCCTGTGGCTGCAGCCCTCTCAGCCTTTGCTTTAATCCGGCCCTGAGTAGTAATGTAAATACTGGTAGTAATTGTACTATTCCTAGATCTTTTAGATTGTGTGCTGTATGTGATCTCAACTGCGTTGAGGATGAGCATCGTTTTGATTGAAATGTGCTTTGTATGAATGTTTTTGGAAGATGTATCTCCCATGGCTACATTGTCTCCCATCGCAGATACATTTTGAGTTTATTTTGCAGCCCAATGATAAAATATCTGCAATAAACCTTGCAAAATTCATACATTATGCTTTAAATAAATGACAAATCATTACTGACTCTACTGCATGAGTTGCCCTCTGACGTAACATAAGAAGTGTTTGCATATTCTTCTTCATTACTTTTTATGTAAAATTTCTAATATGTTTTCAATATTACTCGCTTTTTGTATGCTTAAAATTGCTGCTTTTTTTGTATTCTATATTGCTTAGAAATAAATAATAATAATAATAATATTGTTTTCTTTTTAATCAATTTCAATCATAAAAATATAAATGCAATCATAACTTCATATCCTGATCATAATGAAATAAGCATCCTTACGAGGAATGGTCCATCAATCATTCATGGGTTTTGCACAAAGTCCTCCCAAGCATATAATGTATATTTTTATTTAGGCTCTGCCAAGGACTAATCTGATTCACATCACTGAGCAACAGTTATGTGGCTTGAGCCCAAGATGAATGACCTATTGTGTACAGTGTAACAGTAGCTGGTTGCTAACAAGTAAACTGTGAATAGATTATGAAGATGTTGTCACTTAAGAAGGTATAAATTACTCCTGTGTTGTGTATGGTGTAACAATAGCTGGATGCTAGTCAATGAATTGTGAAGAGTCTTTCGGGTTGAATGGAATTACCCCTGATTTTGAGAAAGTCGGGTTGGAGGGGTCTAAGGGCCAAAAATTCTCAATGATGTCAGGAAAATAGAAAAATGCACTTTATGTGCCAATTGTGTTCTTAAAGCTGATTCAAATTGATAGTACTAAAAAACTGAATAGTCAAATTGAACTGGATTGTAAAGCAATATCATAATAGCAATAATAAAAGTGATAATCCTTTAATTGATGATGTAAAAATCTATTCAGAATGTTTATCAAATTAATAATGAAAATGAGCTGAAAGCAAAGAAATATGTTTGTTACTAAGGCTGCCCAATATCAGGTTTCCTGTTCCTACTTGTCATAGACTGGGTGATGAGGAGAGCAATGCAGAATGGGGAGACAAGGAGTCCGGTGGAAGTTCACATCCAGACTTGATGACCTAGACTTTGCAGACAACATTGCTCTCCTATCCTCTACCAAACGGCATATGCAAACAAAGACCAATAGGCCAGCAGAAGAGGCTAAAATAACCGGATTAAAATTTAACACACAGAAGTGTAAGATTATGAAATTCAATACAAGAAGCAACGACAACATTACAGTAAATGGAGACATTGTCAACAACATAGAAAACTTAATCTACCTGGGTGCTACAGTGGCCAAAGAGGGAAGAGGATCAAGTGATATACACCATAGATTACAGAAAGCAAGAAGTACATTCGTGAGACTCAAAAAGTATGGAGCTCAAGCAGTTGGCAATAATACAAAGATTAAGCTGTACAAAACCCTAGTGAATCCTGTTCTCCTGTATGGAAGTGAAACCTGAAAATAAATAAAGGTGACGAAAAACATATTGATATTTTCCAACACAAATGCCTAGGAAGAATCTTTAACATTAGATGGCAACAGAAAATTTCAAACAAGGAAGTACTACAAAGAGCTGATATCCAACTTCTCAGCGATGATATCAGACAAAGGAAATGGAAATTCAGTAGTCACATATCAAGGCACGAACAAAACGAGGACTGTGTGACAGCTCTAACATGGGCACATGATAGAAAACGTAAAAGAGGGACACCCAAAACGACTTGGAGAAGAACTGTTGAAAAGGAAAGAAACAAGGCAGGGTGGAAAACATGGCATGAAACCAAGATTGCTGCAGGACTGAGTGAAAACCTTGTGTGGAGGCCTTATGTGCCATTGGCACGAAGCAGCTAAGTAAGGTTACTAATGCTGGCAGCCTGTATAGTCTTTGAAAGCTTTTGTGAGCTTTTGAAAGGGCTTGGTTTGGTTTGTTGATGTTTAATGGCACCGCGACAGTCCATGACTTGTCCTTTTCCTTAAAAATTTGTTCCAGTAAATTATGACCACAAACTTACTGTAACAAATAATGAGACCACTTATCTTACTTAGAATAACTGCTCAACCAGGAGAACGAATACAATGGGGCCATTGATAAGGGAATTTGATTCTAATTACTTGTGGTTTTCAGAATAAAGAAAATAAAGAGGAAAAGTCTGACCCGACCTGCTTATTTATCAGGTCGGGTCTGACTATTTGGAATTTTAAGGAGCATAGCAACTAATGTCAGAGTCAAATGTGCCAAGAGGGTGTTAATAAATAATGGTGTAAGAGTAAGGATAGTGAGGAAAGGGAGGTGGGGTAGAGGGAGGGAGGGAGAGAAGGTGAATAAGGGAAAGATGTTAAGGTAATAAAAAGAAGGTGAGGACGGTAAGGCAGAGAAGGGAAGGAAAGAGAGGTTTAGATCAGGTGGAATAAATTGCTGTTGCAGAGAAAGGTGATGAAGTTGGAGGTAGGATTGTTCTTGAAAAGATTGGAAATTGAAATAAAGGGGGAGAGGTGTGAGCTGGAATTCAGGTATATGGGACAGGTTAGGAGGATATGCTTGATTGAGAGATCGGTATTGCATGTAGGGCAAAAAGGAGCAGGGGAGCCAGAAAGTAGGGGAGAGTGGGTGAGAAAGGTGTTGCCGAGACGGATGCCCGTAATAACAATGTCCTCCCTGCGGTTGCGACTGTGCATTGAGATGTTAATCCCGACTTTGGGTTTGATGGTGTAAAGTTTGTTACTGGTCTCGAGATTCCAGGAGTCTTGCCAGGTCTTATTGAGGTAGCTGGAAGTGGAGAAATGGAAGTCTGAGTGCAGTATGGGAAAAGGAGATGTGTGGTTCGACAGAGCATTGTTGGCGGCTTTGTCGGCTCTTTCATTGCCGGGAATGCCGATGTGGCTGTGGATCCAGTTAAAGATATTTTTCTCTAAGAAAGAAAGAGATTCATTGAGGATTTGTAGGATGAGTGCGTTGGACCAGAGCATGTTGAGGATGCCCGTGAGAATAGATTTAGAGTTGGAGAAGATGACGAAGAGGGGGCGGAAGGACAGTTCAACAAAGTTTAAGACCAGGAGGATGGCCTTTGCTTCAGCAAAGTAGATTGAGGTTCCATCAGGCAACATCGGGCAACCTTGAGGAAAGGGTGAGGTCGGGACAGGCAGCGGCGGCTTCAGACAAGCCATCCCGTGTGGAGCCATCAGTGACGAGAAAGAGAAGTCGTGGAAATGTCTGCTGAGTTGGCAGTATTTGGAGTGAAAAAAGGCTGGGTTGTGAAGAGCTTTCATATAGGAGGAAAGGCCAAGAAAAACCTTGGGGGATTGATAAGCCAGGTGGGCATGGGAAGGACAGTGTGCCTGGCAATCGAGAAAATGTTGATGTTGGCTTTGGTAAAGTGAGAGTGCATCTAGATCCCGAAAGGTGGGGGGATGCGTTTGTTGAGGTTGTTGAAGGAGGGAGAGCGAATGGAATGGAAGGAAGGGTTCCACTGATTGGTGAGGATACAAAGAGCGAAGGAGAGGCCGGTCCTGGTGCACCTGAAGTCAAAGGGGAGTTCATTGACCTCTACATGGAGACTGGTGATGGGGGTGGTATGGGTGATGCCAAGGCAGAGCCTTAGGGCAGTGTTTTTAGTAAACTTGAGGTGCCTCAAGTAAAGTTTGTGGGCATAGACAAAGCTGCCATAGTCCAGCTTGGACCTGAGGAGGGAGCGGTTATAAGGTGAGCAGGGTGAGATCCCCAGTCAGTGCTGGAGAGGACCCTGAGAAGATTGAGGGTTTTGTGACAGTTGATTTTGAGGGTGTTGATGTGAGGAGATAGGAAAGCTTAGAATCGAGAGTGATTCCGAGGAAGCGAGAGCTGTCTTTACTGAAGATAATGGAATCTTTGCAACAGAGGCTGGGGCGAAGAAAGAAGGAGTTGCTGTTGAAGTGGATGGAAACAGTTCTGTCTTTTGAGAAGTTGGGAGTCGCTCCAGTGAGCTTAGTTGTCCAGCTAGTGTTGGAGGTCATTTTGGAGAGTTTGGAAGCATGGGTAGGATGAGAAGTTAGCAAAATCATCGAAAGAGAGGAAGCAATTAATGTTGGGGGTGAGGGGAGGAGGGGCTTGGTGGTTATGTTAATTTTGAGGATGAAGAGGGTGGGGAGAGAATACTGCCTTGAGGGACACCCAGGTGTTGGGTGTACCTTTGTGAGTAGGTGTTACTAATGCCTAACCTGAAATGGCAGGTATGGAGAAAGTTCTGGATGAAGGTGGGGAGGAGGCCTCAGAGGATAGAGGAGGGTAGCTCCTTGAGGATACCGTACCGCCAGGTGGTGTCGAAGGCCTTTTCAAGGTCAAAAAAGATGGAGATGGCGTGGTGATTTCTGACAAAGGCTTCATGTACATAGGTGTCAAGTTTGACGACATGGTCCAGGCAGTTCCGGTTTTTCCAGAAAGCATTTTGAGAAGGGAATAGAGCTTCTCAAGGTACCAGCAGAGCCTGTAGTTGAACATACCTTCCATAATCTTGCAGAGTCAGAAAGTGAGAGCGATGGGCTGGTAGTTGGTGGGAATGGACCTGTCTTTGTTAGGCTTGGGGATAAGAGTAATGATGGCCTCTCTTCAAGTAATGGGGAAAGATTTGGAGGACCATAGGTGATTATAAATCTTAAGGAGGATGTCAAGAGAAGTCCTGGGGAGGTTTTTGAGGAGATTGTAGTGGATGCTGTCCAGGCCTTGGGAGGAGGACCCAGATTTTGGGGGCGGAGAAGAGCTCGAAGTAGGTGAACGGAAGGTTGTAGTTTTACTGATTGTTTGACTGAAAGTTGAGAAGGTTCTTCACAGCCTCTATTTTTTGGTAACAGAAGAAATGGGAAAGACTCTCATTTGAGGAGGTTTTGGCAAAAGTGGATGCTAGGCAGTCAGAGATTTTTTGAGGTCTGTGATTTTGGTGTTCTTATGGTTGAGATGAGGAATATTGTTGGAGGAGCTTTTCACTTTGAAATTACGGATCATGTTCCAGACCTTGGAGGTGGCGGTCTGGAGATCCAAGGATGAAATGTAGGTTTCTTAGGAGATCTTTTTGCTGAGTTTGATGGTTTTCTTGGCCTTGGCTCTCAGAATGCGAAAGTTATTCAGGTTTTGAGGAGAGGGGTGGGTTTTAAAGAGACAAAGGGCTTTGTTCTTGAGCCAGATGGCTTTTTTGCAGTCAGTGGTAAACCAGGGCTTGAAGTTCTGTGGGGTGAAGGTGGAAGTGGGGATAAAAAGTTAGCAACTTTCAGAATCTTGGAAGTTAAGAGAGAGATGGGATTGTTGGAGAGAAGGATGTCATTGGTGATGGAGATATTATTACAAAGAGTGGAATAGAAACCCCAGACTGTGTGCTGGAATCTCCAGATTTTAGGGAAAGGGTGTATCGAGGGGGGAAGGGTGGAGATGAGGATGGGAAAATGGTCGCTACCACAGAGCTAAGGATGAAGTTTTCAAACTGAGAAATTAATAAAAAGGAGGGGTAGCAGATGGAAAGGTTGAGGCTGGTAAAAGTGCCAGTACCTGGGTGTAAATAGGTGGAGGAGCCAGCCAAGGAAAAGGAGCCCCATAGTGGGTTATGAGCATTGAAGTTAAATGTTAGGATGAAGGGTTTAGGAGTTGGGAGATGAGGTCGTCGAGGTCAGAGGTGAGCTGGGGGTGGGATGCAAAGGCTACAGAAAGTGATGGTTTTGTGTAAGGTCATGAGACGGCATATGGCTTGGAGGTTGAATTGGATGGGGATGGGCTGGAAGGGATGTCATTCCTGATGTAAATGGAAGAGCTGCCATAGGCTCTTCTGGCAGATGAAATGGGATCCTGTGTACCCCAGAATGGGGCAGGGTCAGGAGAGGATAGAAAGGCTTCTTGAAGGCAGAAAATGCTGGGAATCCATTGAATGTGGAGATCAGGAGTTCAAGTTCTTCAAAGTTGGCGGAGAGACCGTGACAATTACAATGTATGATGTCTGCCATTGAAAAGTAGTTTGGAGGAGAGGCCCCTGAGGGGGGCTCGAGTCAGGTGGGGGCTGTCCGACTTCCATATCTTGGAAAGTGTTGTGATCTATGAAAGGGAGGGTTATAGAGGAAGAAAGTTTAATTGGGAAAAGGGGGGGGTCCTCCTCGTCGTTGTGAGATGACTTAAGGAGATCTCGTTTTTGTTGGTTGGTAGTGGTGGTTTTGTTTGTGTTGAGCTTGGTTTGTTGGCCTGAATGGTGAGGGGTAGAAGGTGAGATTGAGGAGGGTTGAGGCGATTTGTTGCAATTGACGGTTTTGTTTGTGTTGAGCTTGGTTTGTTGGCCTGAATGGTGAGGGGTAGAAGGTAAGATTGAGGAGGGTTGAGGCAATTTGTGGCAATTGACAGGGGGTCTGTGGGTGTTCTGGGGGTTGTCTTTTGACATTTGTTGAGTTGAGGTGATCTGATGGGGGTGATATCCTAAGGGGAAGCTTGTTGGTGAAATGGTTTTCCCCAGGGTAAGGAAGGAAAGCAGCATGTTGGTGTGAGGGGCCTGAGGTGTTGGTGGATGAGGAAGTCGGTATAGGGGAGGGGGAAGGGGGTAAGAGTGGCCTTTCCTTGGATGGAAAGCTGATCGATCCAGACCATGTCACCTGGAGATGGTATGGGTGTGGGGGAGGAGGGGGAGTGACAATTGTTTTTGCCGTGGCCAAATCTCTGGCAGTTGTGGCATTTGAGGGGAATTGGTATGTAAGGGGAGATGGGGACATGGAGTTATTCAATGTGAATTGGGGAGGGGTGTAGGGGGAAGGGTTGAATGTGAGGAAGTAGGTGCTGGTCTGGGTGGTGGTACATGTTGCGGATGAGAGAAAGTTGGTGGACGTCATTGACACCCTATGACTTAAATTCAGTCTTGATTTCCTCGAGGGGGTTTCCTTGGAGATCAGGGCACTTAATGACCCCTGGAGGAGTTGAGGTAGCGGTGCGGGGTGAGATGATGTTGATTCCAGTGTTTGCAAGGGTGGTGGAGGCAAGGAGGAGTTTAGATTGGGTGGAGGTTGAGTATTTGACAAGGATGTCTCCGGACTTTGGGCATTTTATATGATGGGGTGCTAATGAGACCCTGCAGGGACTTGACGAGGGCAAAAGGAGAGAGGTTTTTGAGACCTGGGTCACCATGAGGAGGGGGTGGAGTATGATTAACTTTGGCCATGGTGGGGAGGAATGAGGGTGGTGGAGAGTTGCGAGGAGAGGAGGTGGGGCATGGAGGGGGAAAAGCATTTACTACCTAAGAAGTCAAATCATAGTCTTTTAACAATTGATTTTTGCAGGAGTGTTTATATAACCTCCCTTAAAAAAAGATGTGAAAAGGATGACAAAGGAACTAAAACTGGACTGATAAGTGTATTAATAGGGAAACCTAGGAAAAAGAATTAAATATATTACCAAAAATATGGTAGGTAGGCAGGGTATACTTCCCTTTCTCAACAGCTAAGGTTATATTGAGATGACATGTTCACGGCCATTTGATAAACTAGTTGCAAAGCACAGGTGAATGAAGACCCACCGGGTATTGAACCTGGGACCTCTAGCTTGCCAAGCTGATGCTATGACCGCTAGAACACAGAGGTTACCAGGATAAAGCACAGAATGGTGGTGAAAACATAAGCTTCAATATGTGAGCAGCTAGGAACAATACATCAGGTGATGATGAAACATATCCTCTCACTTCATTCACAAAAATGGACAAAAAGAGATTATAAGGTCGCACCTTGGTCAACACCTACCTTGTGATAAACCTCTGAATGTTAGAAAACCTCCAATTCCAACAGCAAACCCAAGTATTGTGGCTGTACCAACAGCCCAATGTGTCACTTTATCCCAGGTTGTCAGATCAGGTGTTTTCAGCGATGTGAATATAAGGAAGGCATTATGATGACAAATATAAGCTGTAGGACAGATCAAATTGAAAGATTATAGGCTATTTTGTGTATTATAAAGTCAAATGAACATATTTTTGAAATTATCTTGCCAAGTTAGAAAGTATGGGTAAAAAATAACAGTTATCAGGTTGAAGAAGGGGTATGGGAGAAAATACAGACTTATTTTCTCTTAGAAAAATACAAGTTAAATTTTTCTTATCTTAAGCTCTCCAGAAGAAAATTTCCATTAAAGAATGTTTAAAATTAAATGGTATCCCATTGACCCTCTTAGAACGGGTCCAATAGGGATTTTCAATGGGTATCCATTCTTATTCTAATTCCGAACACAAATGGTTCCTGTTGAATGCCTTGTCTCATTGATATTCTTTTCCTTCAGAAATCAGCTGACTAGCTAAGACCCGGAATTAATGTGGCTCAGGCCTCTAGCCAGAATTTTCTCCTGGGCCACAAACACTTCAATAGAAGTCACGGGTACTGTCTCCATATTCAATTGCTATATAATTTCTCGCTTGATTTCACAAAGGGTGGCTGGTGGAGGTTACACAGACCTTGGCAAGGCCACCAATGCCCTATGCTTCCCACAGGCCTGATTTGACAGGTACGTAGAAAAAAAAAATATTTAACGGAGCATATCATGAGTTTACAGCAGTCTTTCAAATGGGACTAGGCCACCAACGTATTTTTCTAAATAGGATTTTTTTTTTTCTAAATAGGAAATAAACAGTATACTGTTGACCATTTTGACTTAGGTGGGGAGGGTGTAAAATATAAGATTTACCAATGGCCTCAAATTAGCACCCATTTGAAAATAAAACTGCTTCACTGTAAAAAGTTAATAAACAAAATTGGTATTTTTACCGGCCTGATACCAGATTTACCAACTAATCTCAAAATTTACCAATGAGTTTCAAAATTGGAGAGGAGTGGGTGTACCCCCACACCCCCTGGTATTTATGCCCATGTTAGAGGTTAAATTCAAATGAAGAGCTTGGAAATGGCCATCACCTCAAATTCTCGACCTTTGAACATATTTTCTGGACCTTTTAACTTTATGGGAGGGGGAGTGGTAGTATGACCCCATCAATGCCCCTGGATACACATGCATCTTGTCTTTTCACTTGTTTTATGCAGTTTGGCAACACTACTGCAGGTAGATAAGAAAAAGATTTAAAGAAAAGATATAACTCACCAAAAGTGATAATACTGACAGATTCCAGAGCGAGTGGTCTGGCAACAGTCCACACACTACCAGTATCCTCAGGGAAGTCTCTGGTGATGACCAAACAAAGGGAGGGTGAAACTTATCATAAGAGACAGATCATAATTTTCGAAAAAGGGGACAGTGCAATATTCAGAAGAAGCAATCCAAAATGTTATTTGCTACATTTATTTATCACTACAATTGTTTATCATGATTTGTTTAATATCAAGTTGTATATCTGATTGTAAAGTCCAAATAAATCTTTACATGTTTGAAGTTTAATCAATATCGGGATATTATCTGCATTTATATGGCAATCTAAGGCTTGATATAAAAACAATTCTTACCAACTTAATTTGCATGCAATCACGATAGTTGTCATGAATTCTGTTCTTACAATGAACCACATATTTTATTCATGTATTAATCAGTTAATTTTTAAGACTGACTCAAAATGACGAATTAGTGCAAACACACCTCGAATAGAGGTTTTATATCCTCTTGCAATTAGTAATTTAAAATATCACAAAACTTTCATCGTTTTAATAAATTACAATATTGCAGGAGCCTAATTGAAAAATGGCAGTAAAGTAAATACTCCATACTTCATGCCTAAAATAGTTTATATCATCACAGGATGAGATGATCATATTTTGTAACTTACTGCAGAAGGAAAATTAATAATCATCACTCATTTTAGCTACAATGCAAAATCTGGCACACTATTTGAAAAAGTGATCATTGTGGGTAGCCCTTAAAGGTCAGGTATCATCCCATAAATACATTCAGAAGTGAATGTCGCCATGCTGGTAACGTCGTTTCTGTTTTTAAATTTTGAGAAATTCTCAAGTTGTGAGAAATCTGTAATGTTATCGATAACACATGTAGGCCCCGGATCGGTTCAACGAATATGCGATTGATAACATCGCATATTCCTTGCAATCAATTTTGAAAATTGAAAAACAGAATGACATTACGATCACAGTGGCAATCACTTCTGAATGTATTTATGGGATACTACCTTTCCTTTAAATGGTGCAGAGCTATAACAAGAGGGCTCCCTGAAATAACAATGATTCTTTGCCAAATCTGCATAGGCAGTAATTGTAAGTTGAAATATGAAAGTGCAGCATATGGGTAGCAGTACCAGTCTCCTCCTCCCCCCACAAAGTGTTTTTGCAGGGGATGCGCCAAGTATTTCAAGAGGGGTTATTTGAGCAGATTCTTTATATAAGCCTGTGTTGTATTTTTTGTTTGATCTTACATAAGGTGGGCACATATCCAGTGTCGGTGCTACGGGAAGGAGAGGGAGGGGGGGCAAAAAAAAACAATTAAAAAATAACAATATTTTTTGTTTGTTTGTTAAGTGACATATTTTGTTCAATTGATAAAGATTTTTCTCCCTCATGAGACAAATTGTTGCCCCCCCCCCCCCAACCCCATTGACCAAAATCTTAATGCTGCCACTGCACATATGCCCCTTGTTCCCCATGCTGGCTTGGGTCTGTCCTCTTTTACACCTGCTATATTACATCCCACATTTTCAGTACGTACTGTTTAAACTTTGGTGGATATCAGGGGAAAGTATTGTTGGACCCTGCTCCTTCTTTCATGTGGAATTTAAAGTTGAGTACTTACATCTTCATTGTGCCCAGTCTCAGGAAAATAAAGAATGCCAAAAATACAAGCAAAAGAAGAGAGACAAATGCCACCTGCAATAGAAGAAGTCAATTTTAACAACAAGCTGCACCCTTGAACAAATCTGATGATTTTCTGAAACATCTTGTTGTGAAATAGATTGAATCTTTAGAGATTTACTGAAGGATATTCTGTGATATTCTTTGATTATTTTAGTGGATCCATTGCACTTAGTAGATTCAGAGATGTAGCTTTCATTTCTGCTAATCAATGTGGGATGGGGAAAAAAGACAGCAACTTGCCACTCAGTGAACACTCATCAAGAAAAAACAAGACTTCTACAAAAACTTTGATGGTGCTGTTTGTCCATATCATCAATTTCAGACTGAAATCTTATATTTTGGACCAAAAATGAGTGATTACTTTAAAATCAATATTGTGGGAGATCAACATCCCTATTTAGGCCCCTAGCAACATACTACCTTGAATATTTGAAGTATCTGCTTACATACTAAATCACATTCAAAGTTACCCCATTTGATGCTCAAGTTCAGTATTGCCACTATTCCTAATGCTCTCAATTTCTCATCATAATCATAGGTGGTGGGGTGCAAGAGGGGAAGTTTACTGCATTACGAAATTAGCATGCTATTACGTTTTCACTCACAAGTCCAACTGTTTACTACATTCTGGTCAGGAGATCTTATTTCCAACCTCGATATAGGTTACCTTTTTCTTAAATCAGTTAAACAAAACCACAACTGCTATAGTGACAAGTCATACACAAAGCCACAGTGTTATGTGAATTAACCACTTATCAACCTATCGTACTTCATACATGGAGCTTTTGCCTATTCATGCTGATGATTTGCAACTAAAACTTAAATGGATTTGAGGGTTGTTCATTTTAAATTGTGGTTTCATGAGAGGGGGTTGGAAGACCAGTTTTAAAAGCAAGTTTGGAAGTTCATCATGTATTACGCCTAAATCTCGCTACCAATTTTCAGTCTTTTCACCTGCAAGAACCTCCATTTCTGTGGGTATGACTTTTAGACCCTGCTAGAAGCAATTAAGAAACCCACTACAGATCACTTAGTAATTTTACACATCAGTTATTTCACTCCTTATCATCTGTATGTACACAATGGACTTTCTTGTGAAGAGCCAAGTTATTGTGGATAGGATGACTGCAGGGCCAGGCCATGTGTGTAACTTGTGGCAAAAGATTCATTCAGACTGTGAAAGGATGTTTTCATCAGTGAGTTGTTGTGATTTTAAGAGCAACGGACTGAAAATTTATAGCCAGAGTTATTCATCATGCCTCTCTTATTCATACTTCTAAATAGTACTCAAATCATCTTCCAGACTTCTTCATACAGAGTAAAGTAATAAGCCACTGAAAATTGCTAGTGACAAAACTAAAGTAAGAAGACTGCAGCAATATTAATAGTTAGTTAAATCCAATCAAGCAATTAGGCCCATACGGCCGATCCTTATCCCCAATTTCAATGGCAGAAAAAGATGAGAGCATGACTCCTCCTGGATGGCATGCCAGTCCATCACAGGTTAACTCCCAGCAATGCTGTTGCTCATTTTTTTGCTGATTGGACTGGAGCAAGCAGAGTAAAGTGTCTTGCTCAAGGACACAATGCAGTGCTCACAATGGGAATCAAACCCAGTCCCTTTCACTTAAGAGCAAGACTCCTTAACAATTAAGCCACTGCTCTGCTAGCAATATTAATACGTTTAGGATGATTATCATTGAACTTAACCATATACATTACATCTAACACCTTTACAGCTAAGTGAAGCACGTTCCTCCATAAATATTTGCAAAACACAATTTACAAATCTCATTACAACTCAAACTACTATCATTAGGAATTTAAACAAGTTTACTTGCATCTTAAAGCCTGATTAGAGGTGATAAACCTCTGCATGCTGATGTGATTCGACTGGGCATATGCTCAGCAAGAAGATAAATTGTCTTATATCCATGGAAACAGCTGTTTGCACATGCTATTGCCTAGCAACTGTTTCACCTAATTCTAGTAAAGGATTTTTAGCATTCACACATGGAATAAACACAAGATATTTATTTGAATTGACAAATAAGTCAAAGATATAATTATAAAGCTTGTTTTGCTGTTATCTTTTACGATAGTGACATACCTACCCCAATATTTTGGTTGGTGAGGGAAAATTGAATACAAAGTTTTCTGGCCCATGTGGAAAACTACACAGTTCTAGAACACCAAAATTTTACAATTATCTGGTTAGATCAATAAACAATAGCAATTTGTCACTTTAGGGGCAATACAGATCAACGAACATTTGAAAGATTCATCAAAATGTTGCCCTCCCTTAAGAACCTAGTTCTCCTTAACACTGCTTTAAAGGTTTAGTGACATATGTGAAAGAACATTAATTTGAGTAAAATGTCCTTTAAATCTTTAAAAAGCTGGTGTACTGTTTGAGTTATGGTCAGTTCAGGCAAACTTTGTGATGTCATCAGATAAACACAGCTCAATAACCTTAAGTAATTCTTGAAAATGTGTTCTTCAGTTAAATTTTATTCCTTCACTGCTAATTACTTGTTGCCATTTCAAAATACTTGAATGGAATCAGATGCTGACATTTAAAATAGTTTTAGTGAGAATCGAAAAGCAAAAAAAGATTGATATAAGCTACAGAAGATATGTTCAAGACTGAAAGTGAAAAATGCTGTACATTAGTTGTTGGCTCCGTAAAGTTTTAAACAGTCAGAACTTATATAGGCAGGCCGGTTCAGACTTTTCCTCATTTTCTTTATTCTGAAAACCAGAAGTAATTAGGATCAAATTTCCTTTATCAAATGGCTCCATTGTACTACAGTAGTTCTTTTGTTGGTCCAGGGTTGTTGTGGAAGTTGGTTTTGAGTATCAAATTAACAATAGATGAAGTCCTTATTGTGTGGTTGTTTTAATTAAGATAATTGGTTTCATTATTTCCTACATTAAGTTTGCGGCTATGATTTGCTGGAATAAGTTTTTCAGGAGGAGGACAAGTCACAAAAATTGTCACTTTTTAAGCAATTCTGATGTAATTTTTTTGCAGTATTATTAATGGTCCATTGTGAATTTTGAAGTGATAAAGCTCAGGTTAATTCTAGATGTCACTATTTCTTTAAAAACCCATTACCTGCCTTCCGCAAAGAAATAATTTGAAGCATAACAAGTTTCTATTTGAAAATTTCTACAACAAAATTGATAACATCTTACGTAACTAATGAACCTTAGAACCAAAGAAAGGACTGTTTTAAATGTCACTAATGTCACAAAAATCTCCACTCTGATGGATCACAAATTATGCACTTTTTAGTCACAAATGTCTGAATTTGAGGAAAAACAATATTACATGAAGAATCATATATTGGTTGCAGCTTTCATCATAAATTTTACATACATCAAAAGTCTTGGAACTTTGATCAGAAATTACTTATAAACCTGTAATCTTTTAACAAAATTGTGCCATTTAGAGTCTTTAAAACTCACTTCAGAAAGTAAATTCACACAATATTATTCTAGAAGTGCCTACTACTTTAAATCCTCATAAAATAAAATATCAAGAAATCAAGAGAAAATCAAGAAGTTAACTTCTACTGATTCTGACACTGTTGACAATGAAAAATCTTTTATTGCCTTCAAAATTCAGCTTTATAACAAACATGCTGTGGTGAACTTGCGCACAAATAAAACATTCTGTCATTATTTGAAGAAGAAAAAAAATTACATTTCTCACAGAGCCTAGAATTACAAAGACAACAAAGTCTCAGTCAGGAAAGAGGTGAAACCTTCAGCCATATCTACCTTAAGTTTCACTTTTTCAGGTCAGAAACCACTCATATTTCATTTTTTCGATTTTTGCCGTTTCTAAATAAAATTTGAACGCTGTACCCTACGGCCTAGGCTACTGTGTACGGAATTGGGGTCTTATCGAGTACTACCGTTTGACGTTGGTCGCGACTGTGTGGTACCTAGGTGGCGAATCACGCCGAAAAACAAAAGTGCATGTTTTGGGTTTTTCGCGTTTTACTTCCAGTTGTTTTAGCAAGTCAATGGGGTTTTACGTTGTAGCGTTTTCTGGGTATTATGCGCAATAAATAAATAGGATGTTTTAAGGGTTAAATACATAAATGATTAATTGAAATCCAATATATCCATTATACCCAAAATAAAAATCCCCTTTCATAGAGAGGAGATATTAATAAATAAACAAAACTTGGGTTTTATAATAATGTATACACATATTTATAAATAACTCACAATACCACATCCACATGGTTTGTAATTTTTTGAACATGCATGATCGTAGCAGTGGGTATTGTAATTTCATTTTCTATTGTATTATAGTATTAAAGTTGCACACATGCAGTTTGGATTTATGGTACATTTTTTTATTAGAGAGTGCATGTGGTGTGATCATATTGTAATTCCATATATGTTTATAAAACAACTCAACTATGATTTGTCACAGACAATGGAATAAATCATGTTTTTCAGAGAATTGATGTTCTGGATTTAATAAATGTAAACGCTGTTAAATATATTTTGGATGCTTAAATTTGCAATTCGACAGAGGAATTTAAAAAATTGAAGTTCAGTAGTTAAAACTATATTGTGGATGTGGATGTCATAATTACAGCAATTTAGCAACTTTCACAAAACAACTTAAGGTAAATTATATTATATTTCATAATATTTGTTTAAATTACATGGGATCTGGAAAGGGGGCAAATTGAACTGTGAGAGACTGAGATCTGCGATTTATTGTGGATGGTTCAAGCGCAAATTTGCAATTTAATCTAATTTGTACTGTATCATGAATAAGCCTGAATCACAAACCCAATTAAATGTCCTTTAAATGCTCTAGATGTGATAATCTCTTTGACCAACATATGTGGAGGCTAGAATTACTTTTTAATAAGCATAATCTGAAGACAAAAAGGAACTAATCTTTGGTAAAATACGTGGGAAACTTCCGTTAAATGCAAAAACGTTATCTACTGAAGACTAAAAACTCTTGCGTATGAGGTGTGATAACTTAATCTAATGCACTGTAGTAGCAATCTAGCAATAAGATACTTTGGGGAATATGTATCACTATATGCATGCATCTTAAATCTTTATAAAATCATTAAACCAACTAAAACCAATATGAAACTGTGTGTCATCCTTGTAAGATTATGGACTGACTTTTCAACAAGATCAGACAAATTATCTACTCATTAAGGAGTTTAACAGCACAATCATCTTTCTCTTGAGGGTAAGGTGGCAAGCAGCACATGTCTCATATGTGCCATTATCCAAAATGAAATCATTTAAACATTCAAACAAGGGTGTTTATTTAATCAAATAATATAAATTAATTATTGCACATGGGATCAAGATTAGCTTCCTTGCAAGTCTGACATAATGTTTACTTAATATAATAGAATCAAAAATAACAAATTTTCTGACCAAGTTTCATACCTCCCAAAGCAATCTACGGATTTTTTTTGTAATTATCAAAATCTTTAATGTTACTACTTTGAATGATGTCATCAGCCCAAAGGATGTTGGAATTCTTTGTATTTTCTATAATCATCTCAAGTCTTGAAGCTTATAAAAAATTGTTTTCCTTTTGTAATTTTTTAAACACATGATATTATCAAAACATGCTGTTAAAACATGTTGTTAAAGCATTGTATCACATCATTTTGCAATAAAATCTTGAATCAAATTCAAAGAAATACATTATAATTTGTATGTTCTTGTTGGCAAAATTATGTCATCTTGCGCAAGATTTTGAAACAAAATTGAACAAAATGGCAGCCTTCTATGTCAACTTCAAACATGAATACTTTGAGATGGGAATAAGATTTTACTTGCTGATTTTGGTAGTTAGGTCTAGATTGTAATCCTCTACCATATTTTATTGTATCAGGCTTTATGTCCACTTTAAGGGTATACAGACAGATCATGCAAACATCCCCTAAAATAGTTCAATTACATTGACAACAGAAAACAGCAAGAAATTTAATCAAAATTGGTCAAAATGTTAATTTTACAGCTGTTTAAATTATAACGTTGTTCACATGCAAAATCTCTGTTTATTAATAATGTATTACAATTTCTTTAAGGAAACGACTAACTCTGACAAAACAATTCAGGATCTAAGTAATATCAGACAAGCAACTTTTATGTAAAAATTAAGGGTATTCACAAAATTTTCAGAAAATAAAGAAATGTAAAGAAATATCCTCAAAAAATCCTCCAAACTGTGACAAGACAAAACTCAAAAATAAATGATTGTTTCTCCAAAATGAAAATACCCTATTATTCAGAATTGCATGTACAGTATGCTAATAGGAAATCAAAGAGATTATTTATGTAGCTATCCATATAACATTAAATACAAAAGTTCATTATGTCAACTATTTAGTTGTGTTCATTTGGGTGTGTTTATTTGGGTTGTTCCTTAAAAGTGATTGCTCTAACTTAACATCATGCCAAGATTATTGCTGACTTTGTAGATGTATCTTTTGATTGAAAGTCACACCATTAATACCAACCCAATGAGTCTTCTTTTCCATCAGGAATATGCAGACTGACATGCAACAAAATCAAACCCAGAGAGAAGTATACATATATATATATATATATAATAGCATGGGGTAGCACGGAACTAATAAGGTACCACTCCGCCATCCAAAAATGAGAACCCTCAGAGAAAAGGCTCAGGGACAGGAAGCTGAGAAGTGAAAATTTCAGGAATGGTAGAGAAAGGATAGGACTTGACTTTGCATATCCAAACTTGACGAGATATAATTCAGTAAAAGTTTCATGAGAAACTATTTTACCATGGACCCACACCAAAAATTTGAGTGATTTGGTGAGGGTGTATAACACCTCTTCACTTCATCCTAAAAAAAGGGCCCAACCTCTGGTGACCCCTTATTGAATATATCCTCATCCGAGAGATATTAGATGGTACTTTTAGAAAACATCACAAAAGATCCCAAATCTAGAACATTCTGGTACAAAACATGAGGAGTAAAGGCTGTTAGGCTCTGTGCTGAAAATATTTCTTTAAAAAATTTCAACAAAACTTAGTCATGCATGCTCTCTGCAGACAAATCATTTAGCTCTAAATGCTTTAAAAAGCCAACTATTCGGTTGCTCAGTAAGCTTTCTGCTTCACCACCCTGAACTAATAAGGCAAGCAATTACACTGCACTTGCTGGTTAACAATAGATCCTTTCATTGAATCAATGGAGCGGAAAGTTCAGACAGAGTTAGTATCACCCAAATGGTTGTGGTTTTTGACATGCAGCAATATTAAGCTTTCTGAAATCCGCCAGACAGGGATATTTTCATAAATTGCAGTAATGGTATTTATACAGCATGATGACCCTGAACTTTACTCTCTCATCAGGCTTCAATAGGGCAAATAATTAGTTCCGTGCTAACATGGAGTAAAATTCAAGTTGTTAATATCATGTGATGTTACAATGGGCCCTATCAACTGTTAATTGTTTTATACTGATATTAAACACTGAAAGTAGCTCATAATATGAACCTAAAATTCCTTCACATTAAAAAAAAAAAAAAAGTATGCAATTTGCAGCAACCCACAGATGTCTTATGCAAAAATTCAAGTTGTTAAAATGATATGACATTACAGGTGGCCTATCAATTTTTGTTTTCTGATATATAAACTCCAAGGGTATATGTACTTGTAGAGGCAACAATTAGCTAAAATATTTTAAAATCTATAAAATATAGAATAACAATTACAAAATTAAAAAAAAGTAGTAGCAAACGTTTTCATCAAAATCAGTTAAAAAAAACATTAAACACTTTACAGTGTTTTAAATCATCTTTTTTTTTTATGTATTACAAAAAAGCCTGATTTTTTTTTTGTAAATCCTTTTTCTTTTCTAAATGTCTATCCAAATTCTTTGAAATGGTGCTGAAAATGTTGACCAAATGTTTTGAATCTTTTCCATGCCCCCAATAAACTTCTTTGATATGTATCACAAATATATAACTGGGCAGCACAACAATCTTTTTCTAAGCATCAAATGTTTTGTACAATGTGTAAACCTCCAGGTACATCGGGGATACTAAATAATAGTAAATCTCCTAGTTATATTGGGGATACTATTACATTTTGGGTAAGAGGACTAAAAATGAGACCCACCTAATTGCAGATATGATGATCCCAAATAGCTTGATTAATTGCCAATTCCATAGGTAAGAATATAAGACACAGAGAAGCTAACATAGTTCCACATAGCAATGTAATCAATAAAAAAAACAAAAAGGAGAAGAAACCAAGATAAATTAAAGATATTGAGTGATACAATGAAGATATACAGATATCAGATTATCAATATAAAAAAAACTCTAAAATACAACCATAATATACCCTTGTCATCCTGTCAACTCCCCACTCCCCCTTCTTCCCCCCTCCCACCCTCCGCAAGTATATATCTAAATCCAAAGCATGTAAAATAGTCCTTTTTCATATTAAAAAAAAAGAAAATTTGCCAACCTATTTTTGGTTGCTTCTCCATCCCCAAACGTTTGAGGGTGAAATTTACTAAGACCCTCAGCTATCCATCCAAAAAGTGCATGGGTAATGGTATTAGCAACATTACAAACAAGTGTAATAATACATCACAGCTGTCATCCAAATGTGCCCCTTCCCCCGATGGGGGTCTGAACGAGTGCACAGGGGTAAAGAGTCCCCCTCTCGATCCCAGGAAAGCTGCTCCAGTCATATCTGAGCTGTAATGGGCAAGTTAGGTCTTGAAAAAGGATTTTCACTGCATTGCTCATCGGGGAAAGTTAAATTACCTCTTTTTTAAATTGTAATTCCCCGACAAATTTTACCACTGCATCACAAACAGGGTCCCATGCCCCCAGATCCCACCCTCGCATGGTCACCGCCCCCCAAATATATATCATCAGGTCTGTCTTCGTGCCTTGTCATAGACCCAATCACTACATTTTGATGGAGAAATGCTTTTGAAGAATACAATTTATAAAATTACATAAGAACTTTGCCATATATCCTGAATTTCCCTTGTCATTAATTTAGCCTGTACAAGTCCTGGAAAATCTGATCAGAAACTGAATAAGTGTTTAAAACATTTTAACAATTCTATTTAAAATTTAATACTCCTTTCAGATTTGCAGTCAAAATATAATTTTACTTTATATCGTTAGCCTTTTAAGTGTTCGAATGGGTGTTTAAAAATTAAAATATATGACATCTTAGATGGCTATAAACTTAAAGTATGTTATCGAATACACAGGCTTGCCTGTCTCGGCATTTACAATACTCCAGCATCTGCCTTGAGACGAGCATCAAAAACCTGCTTTCTCTAAAATTACAAGCAGGATAAAATTACACCCTACTGCGAAAGGTGTTAGCTGCACAGCGAAATTTATTTGTTGCAATTTACTAACGGTATCTCCACACCATGATTTGCTATGGGCTATAAGGAATGAAAATTATGCTGGAAAAAGGTTGTGCGATATACAGGGAAGACGATATTGGTTTCATCAGAAACGGATGAGAATTTTAGAAAGGAAATTAAAGTTCTCCTCATGTGCAGTAATGATTACATGCATGCGAGGATCTATGTGCTTGAGAAGATCAAGCCGACAATGGCTGATATTGTCTTTCCTGACAAACGCAATCATTTTATAACAAAAATCTTCAGTTTATGTTTATATTATACTTTGATTTATCTTCTTTTTTTTTTTTTTATCTTATTACTTATACTATCTTCTACTTAAAACCTATAAATGAAGAAATACCCATTATATTTCCTACTATCATTGTGATCAAACGTGATATCATTAAACAAAAAGCTATAATACCACAATTAGTAATCCTATAGCACCCTCCCCTACCCACTCTGCCATATCAACATAAATTCAGTGTAATAAGTACAAGTTTTTTCACACCCATTTCTAAAAAGCCTTTAGGACTTTTTATAACATCCACATCATAGTACTTGACAAATCAATATTTTATCCTCAGCTAATTACTTTCACCATCTGCCTCATGATAAAGTTACTCATTTTAGATGAATTTTTGAAAGCCTGTAAATCACAGAGATGGATGCATCAAACTACAATTAAATTTAATTTATCAAGTGAATAAGACTGCATGCTATACACATCATTTGTAACCGCTTTTTTCAAGATTTTAATCTTTTCGCCCCCACTTATTCTAACCTGGCCACACCACTGTCTCCAGTATACTTATGTGTGTGTGTGTGTGTGTGTGTGTGTGGGTGCATGTGTGTGTGTGGGTGCATGTGTGTGTGTGTGTGTGGGGGGGGGTCAATGCTCAACTTAGAAATCAAATTTTCAGTACAAAATTTAAAGCCTACAATCGTTTTGTTTAGTAAAATTAAGGAGGGGTGGGGGAATTGACCAATTTCACATGAATTATAGGGTGGTATATAAGATTTGTGTACCTTGGAGATTAGGGAGGGGGAAGGGAGGTGTGAACCCTGCACCATCCCCCTACGAGCCTGGAATTAATAGAAAGAGCCATTTTCTCAGGTTTCACCACTCTATTGCCACTAGACATGCTTCTATGCTTCTTATAAGCACTTGTTTACAAATGAAATTGCAAATATTGGTAATCAATGGCAGATTTTTGTCAATGCTTTGGAAATAAATTGGTATGTGCCTGCCTACATTTTTTTAATTTTTCACACAATCAAGTCTCGGAAAAAAAAGGTTGTCTTATATGCTACTGAATTACTGTTAGGGCATAATTCTAAAATATTTGTATAAACTAATAATGACGGTCATTCACCATAAGAGAGGCTATATTGAACTCTAAAATGCCGATTAGAAAACTGATCCTTGTGTGCAGTGGTGTTGTCATGTGGGGTATGAGCAAGGGAGTATTTATCACCCAATTTTTAAAAATGATCCCTTAGATTCTTCCAGAAACGAGGAGAAAGAATTTGTAGGATACATGGAGGGGAAATAATTTTAGGATACATGGAGGCACAAGATAGTGTGATTGAATTACATAAATGCATAGTCCTTTGAATCAAGTTCATTTAATGGCACCACTTATCTATACAGAATATATGCTCCTTTAGGCAAGAGAAATCAAATAAAAAAATAAAAAACTATACTACTTATTTTACATACTTTCAAGACCATGAAATTATTGTTATTAAGTTTCCCATTTACATTGAGCTGTATATATTCCCTTGTGCTCTTCAAACCAACTTGGAATATTCATATTACTCAATCACAGCACTGATAATATGTGTGAACAGTGCACACACAAAACCACTTCTCTTTGTCAAATATTTGAATTAAGGACTTAACTAATTCATATTTGTGCTATATTTCACAGTGTGCTGTTCAAGCTACTGACTTCTAAAAGCTATAAATCGGATGAGAAATAATTTAAGCCGCATTCAAGAAAGAAAAAAAAATGTCAAGCCGAGTTTCATTAAAAGTGGCTGACAGATTTTAATGAAACAAAGTTCACTGCATCTGACTGCAGATCTGTAATTCTCTAGTGTATGGATTGAGCTCTGAAGCGTGAACTCACTTGTAATTTATTATTGATTCTCTGAAGATTTTGTTTGCTTGGGTTGTGCCTCAAGAATATACTGACATTAACGATCTTAAGAAAATACGTTTTCTTAAAAAATGGCTTTCAACAGTTCTATTATAATCCATCTACTGAGTTGGCATGATTCATTGTATTTTCAGGAAACTGATAATAGTGACTCATTTTCATATTCAAGATTTTGTCTCATTTGAAAATTGGTCCGATTGCATTTAAAGTCTTACGGCTTGTAAGTATACATTTCTAAGACAAATAAATGAGAGATAATTAGCCCCTTTTTTAATTACATCTCTACCCATTCTCAGCTCCCCTCTTTTATGGGAGCAGAGATGTGGTGAAGAAATGGTGTAAATATCTACAACATATAAGTCCCCTCTTCCCCATGGGCAGGAGGAGGATGGAGGCAGACATGGGAGCAGGGTAGGGGGAGACATGGGTAGGGGAGGAGGAGACATGGGCAGAGAGAAGTACATGGGCAGGGGAGGGAGGAGACATGGGCAGGAGGGGGAGGAGACATGGGCAGGGGAGGGAAGACATGGGCAGATAGGGAGGGACAGGGGCAGGGGAGGAGACATGGGCAGGGGAGGGAGGAGACATGGGCAGGGGAGGAGCCATGGGGGAGGGGAGACATGGGGGGAGGGAGGAGACATGGGCAGGGGAGGAAGGAGACATGGGCAAAGAGAAGTAGGAGACATGGGCAGGGGGAGGGAGAAGACATGGGTAGGGGAAGGGAGGAGACATGGGCAGGGGAGGGAGTAGACACGGGCAGGGAAGGGAGAGACATGGGAGAGGGAGGAGACATGGGCAGGAGGGGAGGAGACATTGGGAGATATGGGCAGGAGGAGGGAAGGAGACATGGGCAGGTGGGAGGGAGACATGGGTAGGGGAGGAGCCATGGGCAGGGGAGGGAGGAGACATGGGCATGGGGAGGGAGCAGACATAGGGCAAAGGGGAGGGGTGGGGGAGGGACATGGGAAGGGGGAGGGAGTAGACACGGGCAGGGGGAGGGAGAAGACATGGGCAAGGGGAGGGAGGAGAGGGCGAATATTACAATTTTCATTGTCTCATACTTTCATCAGGGGCGTAGGAAGGGTTACCTCCAGGGGGAAAGACCCCTGGAAAATTGCACTGTTAAGCTTCCATCAAGCATTGCTGCTCATCAAGAAATCTTCTTCAATTTTCAGAGAATTTCCTTCAGAAAATTGAAAATTTAACCCAAATTCAATTACATTTGACTCAAATTTCCTTTAGTTTTACAATTCTTCCTTCAATTTTATAAATTTTTCAATCTTATTTAAAAATCCTCCAATTTTACCCCATTCAATTCAATTGCTTGCTGAAATTCACCCACAGTTCTTTTAAATTAAAGCATGTCCTTTTTTAATTCATAGAATGATCATATTTTTATACTTTTATAAAGTCAAATACAGTAGATAAAAAGATGAAAAATAACTTACTTTGACAAGTTTTGTGACATTTTTGTAGAGGCTTAATGGAAGCAAGACAACCAGGGTTACAACACTGATGACAAAATACCTGTTGGCTAAAACATGGTTGACTGTCAAAGAAAGAAAACAAAAATATCATTTGTCACTCTTCTGCTCCACAATTGTAATATGAAAGAATGTACAAAAAAAATTGCAAAATTTCCAATATGAAAAAGTATAAATTGATCATGACTCATACATATCAAGAGACTTTTTCAAAACAATTTAAGCCTAACGTGATCACTTCAAAACATTAATTACCAATCAACTGGGGTAATTTTCCCTTCTATCCAAACAACCAGCTGCAGTTGTTGGTTTGAAATAGTTTTTTTATTAGCTTGGTCCCATACTGTGCATGAATTGTGCAATGGCCAAGAATTCCCAGTACTAGATTGGTCGATAAAATTCCTCCAGTATACAATTGGTCCACATGAATTTCAGCCATGTAACATCATTCATATTAGTTTTCCAGAAATTGTTAATTTAGATTTAAAAAGGCCTATACATTACCACTTTCTAGTTATTCTTCTCCCAAATATGTTTCAAACTTCAACAGGTTTATGACAATAAAAGTAGTGTAGCCATGTCAAATAATTTATTCAGTCATTATTTTATTGACCTGCCTATTTAAGAGATTGATTTTGGGCTGGTAGCAACAGGATGGAAAGCTAACTTGAAGATAATTTAAATTCTACTGATCTAATTTTACAGTTTGAGTTTTTCTTTAAAAGAAAATTAAGTTAACCTCCATTGGTTGGATAAACTGATTTGAAGGAGTGACTCTACAAGAGAATCTTTTGAGGAAAGAAGAGATTGCAGCAGTCCAGTCCTTTAACTTAATACTTAAATTTATCTTGCCGAGCCCAATGCCGTAACAACTTTATTTTGTTGCCGTTGCCATATTTAACAAGGAAAATGTTCTGTGGATATTCAAAACACGTTAACTGATTCACAACCAACCTAAGTGCATTTCAGTGAAATAATTACAGTGAAATCTAATAAATATAAGCAAGGAGCGCTCTTCATTGTTCTTTGGACATGTATATCCATCATTCTTCGGGACGACTATAAGTGAACTCTTTTATTGTAAACACCTCATCATCTGGACCCCAAGAGAAAGAGGAAGCGCCACCCCACGATGTCGCTCAGATACCTTTAGGAAATTTCAGAGTATTTAAGGGCCCATTATTTTTTTATTAATGTAAAGTAAGATTTATAAAGAGCTTGCTGTATGTATGTATTAATATATAATTAGTGACCCCCACATATTCTTGTAAAGTTGATTTCTTTCGGTTTGAGCGTCAATTTATTTCTTTGTCATTAGAACCTCATTATAAAAAATCCCACAATCCACTTGGTAAGGGGCAGTCAATCCTTGTCCCCAACTCTATAATGAGCCGTTCCCTTAATTTGAGACCACAGAGGTCAAGGGCCGGTACAACCGTTACAATAGTATTCTTTAAATATTAATGTTATGTTCTCAATTTTAGTCCTAAAACATTTAAGAAATCAAAGGGTGGGAAAAATAGTTGAATATCTTATTCCATAGTCTGATTACCAGATTTGAAAGCTTTCACAATTTTCCTTCTCTTTATCCAGGAGAGTTGTCACAAGAAATGGTATCATCCCATGAATACATTCACAAGTAAACGCTGCTGTGCTGGTATCATCACTTCCGCTTTTCAATTTTCCTTATTGATTGCAAGAAATTTGTGATGTTATCGATAACACATTTGGCCCCTATGTTCGATCCCGTGGATGTGTGATCAATAACATTGCATAGTTCTCCTAATCAACAGGCAAAATTGACAAAACTGAACAGACAATTACAAAAAAATGTTGTCCAGTGGTGGGGCCTAAAAAGTTTGTTGGGGGTTAAAGGAGTGCTTCTTAAACGTGACATAGGCCTAAGGGATATCATTAACATAATTTTGTTTAAACAAATTTTAGAGGAGTGAAAAAGTAAGCAAAGGGCATGTAGGAAGGAAGCATATGTCCCTGTGGTGCCACTACTGTGACAGGAGTGGCGAACTAAGGGAGCAGAGGAGCCTCCCTCGGCCTGGGTCCTAAGGGGGCTGTCTGAAAAAAAATGGCTAGTAAAGGCCCAGCAGTTTGAAGAAAAGATTTGGACCCATAGGGGTGCCCCGATCCATAGGTGGCCCAGCCCGTAGGGCCCTAGCTACGCCACTGTGTGAAAGCCACTTTTCTAATCTTCATCTCCTTTTCCACACAGTCAGATCTAATAGCAAGAGGTGTGAAGGGTAATTAATAATTGCTTGGGATGCACCATATCAGAAGGCAGTATGCGTGTAGTCAGACTAGGGATGGTGGCATGTAAGATTCACGCCCTTACATCAGCTATGTTCGGTTTTTCCACATGTTAGAAAATCAAACATCTAAAGGCCACCGAAAATTTACCCATCACTGCCCCCACTGGCACACTCCATACATACAGTGTACAATTATACATACATTGTACGTACAAAGTTTATTTCAGGAATGGTTTAAGCGGATACAGCATGCACATTATTCAAGAAATATTGAGTGAGGGCACTGTGAGTAGCAATGCTGTAGATGTTGGGGCACAATATTGGCATGGTGATTTCAGGAATATTTATCCCTGCTCCATAGAGTAAAGTTCAAAAAGACAGGTGAAACTATTTTCCAAAGTAAATCCTGTTATCTAACAAAGCAAAAAGATGAATGTGAAGTAAAACACAAGAAAATGAGCTCGGAGATCAAAACTCAATTACAGAAATTAAATTTAAGTTGAATACTCACTACCAAATATCCCAACAAACACTTGGCTGAGTGTATCACCAATTATAACATGGTACCCAATCATTGCTGAAGAGGACAAAATTTAAAAATGTTGTTAAAATGCTTCTTCAAAATTGTAACTCAAGATATAAATTGTTTTTATCATTGTTAAATGCAGGTTCACAACAAAAGAAATCACAGTAGCCTAGGGTAGGGATGTGTAATGGTTGGAAACTTATTCATGAAGAATGAACATACATGAGAGATGGGGATTAAGTCCCCAGTTACATTCCCACCCTCCTTCATCTCCACACACATGTTTTGAGGACAACTCTATTTACGCTCAAGTATATATGAAGGATATGCATAATAGTTATAAACAATTATCCCAATACTACTTTTGAAAAATGTGTTTGTGCCGTTGTGTCGACCTCCAGGATGTCTTTCTCAAATAAATGTAATCTGAGATATGGCAAAGTTCTCAGAGTACACAGCTTTCTTTCAAAAGAACCCAAATGTAAGGGGCCATGCAGTGTATCTCTAGAATATTCAAACACACTTTGCGGGCACATGACGGTACTAAAGACCTCTGATGTGAATGTTCAAATCAACAGCACACTAATGATTAGTTTTAAAATTAGACCTGTTTTGCTAAAAGATTCCAATGACTTGCAAAAAAACATGTATGACTAAAGATACCCTCATTTTATTTTGTATCTTATCTTATCTTTATTTTATCTTTATCTCATCTTACCTCTTTCTTTTAAACTGCAGCTGCTTTGAATTATTGCTGCCATGTGTACTAAATTAGATATGACAATTTGGTTCTTGTAAATTTAACAACATTTGTGGAATATTTTGCAAGTTTGATGACTTTCAAAACCTTATATCCATCCATCCAATTTACCTTGCCTTTTTTGTGACCATAGCAACAAGCAAACAAAATTTCAAACATACTTTTTGAAGGATTTTGATAAAATCAAATGGTAATAAGCATTCATTATTTATCTAAATTATTAATAACAATCTAGTGAATTTTTATATAGATACTAAATACATCTGTACCCAAGTTTGTAATTATTATCAGAGTGAAAAACAACCCTTCTAATGTAAGAAATATTTTCCACTTCATAACCGGTCTGTACCTTTCCCCTTTATGTCCCTTTAACTATACAATAGTTGTTTCCCTGTTGATATCCTAGTAATATCATTATTAGGTGATAACTTCTCCTAGTGATGTATTTATTTAATCATGCAAATAATCTCCTCCTTCCCCTCTTTTGTACCTTATTTGGTGGATCATGATTGTAGCTCTTACCATGCTTTAGTCCTTATCCACAAAACATGCATGGTTTTTACACTACTGTGCTTTACTGCTAGCCCATCCCCACTCTCTCCCTTTTGTTAATGATTTCAATTGTGTTCATTTTCTTTCCTATTTTAATGCAGAGTTGCATGATAAAATATGATTATTTGCATTTTAAAAAGAACACCTGAAATCTAATATTTTATAGCTGTCAAAACAAATGAAAACAGCACAAATAGAATCATTCAGTACTAAAATCGAATTAATTGTTTTACATTTATTTGAATATCAACTTGGTCAAGCAAATATGAGAGTTGAAGTTTGTAAAGTGGTAAATAGGTTAAGTTGTCTCAGTTAAAATCAATATATGTGCAACGGATCATTGCAATGTCTGAAATTTAGGATTCATATTTACAGAAATCAAGATTTCACAGTGCATGCCTTTTCACAAAATGGAAACTATATTGAAATAAGTTCTCAAATTAGAAAATTAAAAAGGTTTGAACCTATTCTACAAACACTTACTCCTCAGGATTTAATATTTTCTTTAAAGATAAACAAAGCGAAATGAACATACACTAGATGAGTGTAGCCAGGAAGGTCAACAAGGTCGTGCGACCACTCAAAAAAGTAAAATGGTAAAAAGTCCATGAAATATGCTAAAATGTCAAAATATTTCCCTTGGCGATCTCCCCCACCCCAACCGAAAAGGCTGGCTACACCGGTCCCTGCAATAGAGATTTGGTTGAACATTTGGATGATAGATATTGTTTATAATGCCAAATGTGCAATCATAAGTTTTTGCAGGGGAAAACGTCGGAGGCTGCCGACCAGCCTGCGATTTGGGGTATTTTTATTTTCAATTTTGATAATTAAACGCTTAACCTTCCTCTCCTTTCTGCAGCTGTCCCTGGATGAACAAGCTTAGGTAGATGTGCACAGACCTTTATATGAGGAGTGTATACTTCTACAACCTGGGGTGGCCGTGCATGCTTTGGGTGGTGGTGGTGGTAGAGGGGAGGGGGAGAATATTTAAGCAAAAGGCCTTTTGAACATCAGCTTCAATCCCCTTGTTATGCCACACAACATTACATAAGTCACATGAATTTTAAACTCGGCTTATTCATACAGTGTTTAAGCTTCCCTTCCACCTCCTAAAATGATGTCACCTACCCGGTTACATGCTTTCTACCCAATTGGGAGGTAAAATTGGGAAAACATTAACATAAAATTGGCAAAATTGAACAAAATTTTTGTAAAATTATTGAAATTATCCAAAATTGAAGGAGATTTTCAAATATGGAAGATTTCCAACAATTCATGGAAATCTAATTTGTTTGTTACTAAGAAAATTTATTTAATTTGTTTGTTGAAACAATGACTTAGACTGAGGCAATTGTGTGCACTATAAGACTATTTTGAAAAATATGTATGACTTAGAGAGCATGGTACTTACCCACCATAGGATAAATAAACTGTACAATTGTTAACAAATAATAGCCAGCTCTGCCATAAGAGGCTTGTAGAGATCTTGGTAGCTACTGGTGCCCGACAGCTCTGCAGCTTTGATGAGGATCCCTAAGGAGTAATCTGAGATAGGGATGAAAATATTGAAAATTGGAGAACCCATCAAAAAATGCTTGAGAATTTGTGATATTTTATAATTTTTAAAATTTTAATAGAAGTTTACAATAAAGTATATCGATGTACTACTAAACTAAAAGAACACCTTTCAGGCTGTTGAACAAGATTTGCATGCTCAGCTTTTAAAAACAATTTCAGTGTTACATTGCAATTCTTTGCCAAAATTATTAAAGTGCTTTTTTAAACATAAAATAGGCCCGTTTTGGAGCTATTTTGTTTGTATAATTAGATATTTACATCATCTAGCACCTCCTAGTCCTGAGGTCATAATGAAATTTTAGGAATATTAGGATTGGGTCTTTTTTCGATACCATCAAATCAAACTGATCAAACCTATGCAAATTTGTAATGATTCTAAGATGGAATTATATAAAAACCTGCTTGAAATATCAAGAATCATCAGAAAGAAATGAAATAAAAATATTTGAAGCATTCCTACATCTGCATAAGCACACAAGATGATAGATCAGGAAAGCAGAAAAGGACATCAGCAGAGTTCCTCATTTGTTCCCCCATTTATAAAGTTTTAAACATCAAGTTACAAGCAAGCAGTGGTGGCTGGCCATCCATGCCTTTACCAAAGACTTCCTATTCATTGTTTTTATATTTATACATAATCAAAACAATTTTTTTTTGCCATCCAATCATGTTTTTCCCTTCCAACTAAAATCTCTTATAGCCGCCCATGCAAGCAAAATACAAATCTATGAAATAAGCAATAATACTACAATTAGTATCATCATCAATCAGAATTGATCTTCTTCAATCAAATTAATTAAACAAATTTTACAAATAGTTTGCTATCAATATTCACTTTTCTCTAATTAAGACTTCACAAACAAAGTGAACCTTGTTGTCATGTATCACTTTATTTTCATGCAACAGATATTTTTTTCTTCAAACATATGCCTTAAATTAAATTTGTAATAACCAAACAGATATTCCACAACACCGTGTTGCTGGTGTGTGTCGTTCATGCATTTGAGGCCACTGAAGTGGAAGAAAGGAATTGCCATCTCCTGGATGCAAGTCGTGTTCTCACTTATCCACGGATCATGATGATCCCTGACAATAACCCGGCTCTATGATTGCAGAACAAAATAGTCATGTATTCTCATTTAAAGGAATATTCCTCTGGTTTTTTTAAATTTTTTGTTTGAAACAGCATACTTTTGGAGCCAATTTGGTACAAAAATCAGTTCGATATCATATTCTGTTTAGAAGATATGGATTTTTTAAAGATTTCCCAATTGCATTATAAAGTTTTTTGTACAATATGATGAATTCGTGTTTGATGATGTCATACAGGCAATTCCATTGCAGATGTTTATGTATTTCTTTAAAAGTTAATTGGTTGTTTTTGTATGATTAGAAACAATTTTCCAAAAGTTATTGAAGTAGGGTATGTTTGGCAATGTATATAAATACCTAACTTTCATCAATTTATTTTTCTAGTAGGTTTTACTAATAAAAAAGAATAGTAGATTTTAATGAATTACATCAACTTTGTGGGAGAATGTGTTGCTGTGATGTCATACTGAGCCTTTTCCTATTCGTTTATTGGCATTTTTTGTGAACCCTAAATCTGAATATCTCCTGGTAGGAATAACATATCAATATGATTTTTATACTTAAATCGTTTCTACAATTTTTCTCTTTCTTATGAAAGGCTTATAAAAAACATGAGAATATTTTTTCAAGTGCACAGATCCACTGCAGGGGATCTGATCGCAGGACATGTGTGGACATGAGTCAAAATGCGAGTCATTAACAAATCAGCAAAATGTAATGGAGCAGGCAGGCTAACTGCAGTTGCAACAAAATAAACCAGTTATAGCATATTAAAGGTGCACTAGACCGAAAAGTGAGGGTATTCATTTTTGCAATTTTCAGATATATTATCTACAACACATTGATAAACCTCATGCCATCATATCCCATGGATGACTTGAGGGCAAAGGTCACTTGTATATTCAGATTAACTAAAGACTTGCTATGCTGTGGTGTGCTAGATAGGCATTAGATTTAAATCACGCCTTTATCTTTAGGTCTTGCTCCTTTGAACTAGTGATTTGCAGGACACTGATCTGTCTTCACATTTTTTGAGATTCTTACAGTGGCGTAGGAACCGAGTGGGGGAGGGAGGAAGGGGGCCAATGTCATTCTAATAACAGGGGCCAAGGCCTTCCCAATAACAGGGGACCAATGCCTTTCCAATAACGGGGGGGGGAGCATGTACCACTTTGGCCCCCCCCCCTCCAATAATGAACTGATTTTGAAGAGTCTGTCAGATTTTATCATGAATGAATTTATTTTCAGTCATGCTGTGTAAATACTGTTACTAAATTTCAGAAAGCTTAGTCTTCCTGTGTCAAACACCACAACCATTTATTTGATACCAGCCTGTCTCAACTTTATGCTCCGCTGAATCAATGAAAAGATCTGTTGTTGACCACTGGTTTATCACATAAGTGCAGTGTATATGCTTGTCTTTTAGTTCAAGATGGTGGAGCAGAACTTGCTTACTTGAATTGGCTGAGCAACAATAGTTGGTTGTTTTATGGAGCTTTAACTGATCTCAGTTAATAGCTCCATGGTTGTTTTAAAACATTCAGAGCTAAGTGATTTTTCTGGACTGAGCATGCATTACTACCTTTATTTGTAATTGATGCAGTTTCTTGTAAAATATTTCCAGCACAAAGCCTATATTGACCTTTTTCTCCTCATGTTTCATGAAATTAAATGCTTCAATTTTCGGAAATTTCCTTCATTTTTAGGATATCTTTTATTTTCATGAAGTTTGCATCAATTTTCTTTAAGTTTTCTTGAAAATTTCCTTTATTTCGTGAAAAATTCTTAATTTTTTGAAAATTTGCTTCAATTATTGTGATATTTGCATCAATTTTCGTGAAATGTCCTTCAATTTTGGGAAATTTGCATTAATTCTCATAAATTTGCTTCAAATTTTGTAAAATTTTCATCATTTTTGGGAAATTGTCTTAACTTTTGAGAATTTTTTTGTCAATTTCTGGGAATTTTTCTTCATTTTCAAGAAATTTTCTTCATTTATGGGAAATTTGGTTCAATTTTTGCGAGATGTCCTGAATCCATTTTCGGGAAATTTTATTAAAATTTCCAATAATTATACGCCCCTCCTTTCCTTTATAAATAGTTTTACCATGATAAAAAACAGGTTTGTTGGGACAAAAATCAAATTTGCCCCCCTCATGTCAAATATCTTTTATGTCACTGTCTTATAGGTGGATCTGATCGCCTTAAACCTCCCCTCGGATGACAATCGTACTTGCCTAGGATCAAGATAACTTTAAACTCCTATCAGATACCAATAGCATTCTCACAGTAACAGTTTGAGAAATCTGATTGTCTACAGTGGGTCTAATCGTGAGCTCGTACTTGAGGGAGAACACATTCACTGTGTACAAAACCAGATGACTTGTTAATCACCAGAGTCAGCGAGAGGAATCCCGGGCCCAGGGAAAAACTGTGAATCCAGGCCCCAATATTATTTGTATGGATCCTTATGACCTGGGTCTCCTAAGACAACCTCTTCCCCCCTGTCAGCAGCCCTAATAATCACTGACAGTTTCTTACTTGATTTACCAAATTGATTTTTTTTTTTTCTCACTATATTCATCTAATCCAGATCTATAAAACATATAACCTCCAGAAACCATTTAAAACATCACACCCATTATTCAGAACAAACCAAAAAGATTATTTATATTCCCAAATGATTACCAAATTTATATACTCAATTTTTCACTTAAAACTATGACTAATAAAATTTGAGTAATGTTGGACACAGGGGTGGCAATTAAGGGAGGAATTTTCCCCCACCCCATTTCCTTTGAATGTATATGGTGCTTAGCATGAATTTGTCAATTCCCCTCCCCCCTCCCCTCCCCCCCCCCCCCCACTGTTGAAAAATTGATTTTGTAACTTTGATGTCTATAACAGTATCCCTGATTAAATACAACTGTTTGGTACTCACCTGTAATTAAAGCTACAATAAGTAGTATGACCATTCCCAAAATAAACCCAGCTTGCTTAAATGCATATGGAATACCTGTAGAAAGAAGTAAAGTACACAAAATGATATATGAGATAATATACAAGTTATAATGTATAATTATGAAATTATATATTTTATCATAAAAATGGCTAAAACTAAAAAAAAACACAGATGAAAAAAATTAAAGGATCAGTTCAGGGTTTAAGCAAGTGCATCACATATGAAAGAAGGACTTCAAAAGAAACAAAATGATGAAGAAAGCATTCAAAATTATATTTCATTTAAAGGAGATATTTAAGTTTACAGTTTGGTATCATTTGTGTGTAAACGACTGAAATCAAGACTAGTTGTAACATCAGTCTCACTGACATTCCTCAAAGTCTTTATGTATTCTACTATATTTTGTCCTGCGATTTTGTGGCTTAAAAACCATTGGATATGTCAGCAAAGTAGTAAAACAGAAAGTAGTTGTGGTAATGGAAAGTTTAAGAAAAAATAACTAAATAATTAAATACCTTTTCTTTAAAATGATTAATAATTATTAAGAATTCAAGAAAACCTTCCATAATTCCTACACCAGTAATTTCTACACAGATAAGACAGCCGTAAACTTGAATAACTCCTCAACGGAATAAGAATTTTGAATGCTTTCTTCACCATTTTGTTTATGTTAAAGTCCTCTTTCATATAAGATGAACTTGCTTGACCACAGAACTAATTCTTTAACATGAAAAATAATCAATTGGAGAAAGTTATATTTTCAAGTTGTTGCATAAGCAGGAAGTCTGGTATAGCAATGAATGATCTAATACAATAAAACAAAGCAAATGCCTTAGTTTACAACAAAAGAATTACTAAAAGCATGGGCAATTCGCTTACCGAAAGTGGGGGGAGGAGCAAAGTCAAAAGTGTGGGGAATCACAAACTCACGCTAAGATGCAAAAATCACCATACAAAACATACAAATTCGAAAAAAGTGGCAGGCAAGTTCCAACTTTCTCCCCTTCCCCCCCTGTCAAATTTCTCCCTATGACTAAATGTGTTTTAAAAGTGTACTTTATATTATCCTTTTGTTAAAAATGTTTTTGGTTTATCTCTGGCAGGTATCACATGTGGTATAAGAATCAAATCCATGATAATTGATTATCGCAAAATTACTATGATTATTATACCCAATAAGAAGTTTATGAATTAGTTGACAGGAAAATCGTGTAAAATTAAATTATACACTGAATGTGACATTACAGGTAAACATTTCAGAAGAAATAATAACTAGGAAATGTATTATGTTAGTTAACAAACATGAAAGTTATACTACCTGATTACCAACAGACTTTCAAACACTGCAGAATTTCATCAAGTGAAATACCTTGAAAAACATAATAATTTCCCCTTTTTTGCATTTAAACTAAGAATTTTGCTTCTTTTGCAAGTAAGTCCCTGCAGGCTCCTTTGGTATATAGGTATAATGATATATTTTTCATAACCCCCTTAAAGGGCCAAAACCGGGCCCTTTTTAGGAGGCAACTGTTCCTCCTTAGTTACGCCACTGTATCAAGGTCTAAAATTTCTTTATTTAAGAATAAATGAAATTTGTTGCAAATGATAATAAGCACCCCCTGTCTATCCATGGGTTCTATTTTTTTGGTACTGAAGAAGTGAAATTCTGTCAATATAGATCTGATAGATTGTAGCATGGCTCAATCACTATATGAGTCAAAGCTGTTGAGGTCTATACACTAACTGCATCTAATTCAATCTTGAGGGGTTTTGACCCCCCCCCCCTCCAAAAAAAAATATAAAAAAATAGATATAAATAAAATAATATAAAAAATAAATAAAGAAATCAAAATAATAATAATAATAAAAAATAAATAAGTAAATAAAATAATAAAATAATGATAATAAAATAAATTAATTAAATTAATACAAAAATAAAAAAATGAATAAATAAATAACAATAATGATAATAATAATAATGATAATAATAACAATAACAATAACAATAATAATGATAATAATAATAATAAATATAATAATAATAATAATAATAATAATAATAATATAATAATAATAATAATAATAATAATAATAATAATAATAATAATAATAATAATAATAATAATAATAATAGTAATAATAATAATAATAATAATAATAATAATAATAATAATAATAATAATAATAATAATAATAATAATAATAATAATAATAATAATAATAATAATAATAATAATAATAATGATAAAAAATAAATAAATAAAAGGGGGGAAATTTAAAAAACTAATCTGCTTAGATTTTCATTCCTTTTCTACTAATACATTTCTGCATGTCTATTTTGAGTTGATGTATGCAACCTCGCGTGTGCCCTTTGTTATATATGGCCCACACTAAACATATTTATGTGTGCTAAATCAATCAGGCCCGTAGCCAGGAGGGTGATGGGGGCAGTTGCCCCCCCCACCCAATTTTCCAAAAAAAAAGAGTAGTTATTGACAGCAATATATCAGGCGATCGAATATAATATTATACATTTTAGGAACCCTCTAGTCCATCAAAATTCATAGCTTCCCTAGACCCATTAGGGACACTTGGGCGGGCCCCTTAGACCCCATGCCAGTCAATCCCTAAACTCAAATTAATGAGGCATTTAACATCATTCTCTTCGAAACAAGCCCCACTCACTCGGTCATTTTTGATGAGTTGTGATTTCGTTTTGGTATAGGTGCCTCAAATTCTGTGGTCTGTAAAAGCAAATCTGTTTCAAGCAGGGTTGTTTTTGAAGAAGCCTGGGTTTGTTCTTGTGTTAATCTTGGAAAAATAACAACTAAAAATAAAAATTGATTCTTTTTGTTGTAATTTGGCCATCAAAGAAAGTACATTGATTTTTATAAAATTTGAAATAGCTTAAAACTTGCCATGCTTCTGACTTTTTTGTAGGTTTTGAAATTAAAGTGAGGTTTATTTTAAAAGATTATAAGATGCCCCACATTTTGATATCAAAGACAGTTTGTTGCAAAAAACGTTTAGGGGGTTTAAAAGCAGATCCAAAAGTGCACATTTCTCCCAATTTGTTTAAATGTTTTTCATCGTTTCCAAGTCTAGTGTGGGCCTATAGTGTTACTTCACAGAAGTGGATGTATATCGTGAATTCTAGCTGAAAAGTTTTAATTTTTGGAAACGTTTAACCGTAACATTAGAGCCTAACTTCGGCCTAAGATGAATATCATTACAATATAGAGTTCAAACTGCATTGTTCAGCAGTAGGCCTAGACAGGTTTTTTTTTCTTTCCATGCAATGGATGATTTTAAATTTTGATATATTAGTTTTGAGTCTAGGTCTAATTCAAGGATGTCACTCTCATATTTTCAATTAATTTACATAATGATTTATCCAGATTTATCCACTCTCATATTCTCCAATTAATTTACATAATGATTTATCAGATCATGGATCATGAATCACTTAAAATCCTGAGTTCATCATGGTCATACATTTAGCCTATCTTTTTTACTGAGTGTAGGGTATTTACGCATATGTTAGGCTAACTAAGCTTGCAACACTCGTAATCATGACTCTGCATGGGTATGTGTAGTCCATTATCTGATTATATGCATATCAATCTGGGTGTTGTTGTCAGGTGATATATATACACCAATAGCAGTAGCGCATTTGCCTAAATTACACTGGCCCAGGAATAAGTCTGTAGTTGCCGTGCTCCTGACTGTTTTGGCAGGTTTTGCTATTAAATATCATTTGAAAGATGTGTAGAAGGAAATTTTACATCACATAGTCAAAAATCACTCTGTTGCAAGAATGATTACCTACATCGCATGGGAAAAATTCATCAGGTACATATTTCAGTTTTGTAGCGTTTTTTTGTCTGTAAAATTCGTCCTGTTTTCAATCAATGATAACTTTAAAAAGTCAATGAATATAATTATGCAGCCTTTAACTAAACTTTTTGCAAAAATGACGTTTATTTATCCATTCTTTGACCATGAATTCATCGTCGGCAAATGGCACGTTTAAACTCATAAATCCGAGTGGGCGTGAATACGTACACTGAAGAAAAGGAACAACTTTCAGAGTTTGGGGACTGACTGCACGCCGAATGAGCAAAGCGTGACAGCTGGTAGATTTGCACCTCCCATAATAAAAACCTGGCTACCCCTTTGAAAATCAATAGGTAGTAATGTTACCAGTACAATCATGACCACAAACGATGATATACAGTAGACCCTAAGCTAAACAGACTAAAATGTTAATACATAAGAAATATCATTATTGTTTTAGGTTTGGTTTGTTGATGTTTAATTGGCACCGCAACAGTCAGAGTCAAATGTGCCAAGAGGGTGTTAAAAACTAAGGTGCTTGAGTTAGGACAAGGGAAAGAGAGGAGGGACAGACAGAAGAAGGAAAGAAAGTGAATAAGGGAAAGAAGTTAAAGTAATAAAAGGAAGATGAGGAGGTAAGGCAGAGAAGGAAGGAAAGAGTAGGTTTAGATCAGGTGGAATAAATTGCTGTTGCAGAGAAAGGTGATAAACTTGAAGGTAGGATTTCTTTAAAAGATCGGAAATTGAGATGGAGGGGGAGAGGTGTGATCTGGCGTTCAGGTATATGAGACAGGTTAAGGGGATATGCTTGATGGAGAGATCAGTGTTGCATGTAGGGTAAAGAGGAGCAGGGGAGCCAGGAAGTAGGTAAGAGTAGGTGAGAAAGGTGTGGCTGAGGCGGATGTGGGTGATAACAACGTCCTCCCTGCGGTTGTGACTGTGCAGGGGACGTTGGTCCCAACTTTGGGTTTGATGGTGTGAAGTTTGTTACTGGTCTTGAAATTCCAGGAGTCTTGTCTGGTCTTACTGAGGTAGCTAGAAGTGGAAAAATGGAGGTCTGAGTGTGGGATAGGAAAAGGAGAGATGTGATTTGACAGAGCAGTGTTGGCGGCTCTGTCGGCTCTCTTATTGCTGGGAATGCTGACGTGGCTGGGGATCCAGAAAAAGATAATTTTTTATCGGAGAAGATGATGAAAGGGATGGGGGGGAGGGGGGAGGTGAGGGTGGGAGCGGAAGGAGAGTTCAGACAAAGTTTAAGGCCAGAAGGATGGCCTTTGCTTTGGTTCGAGTTCATTGGCCTCTATGCCAGCAGAGTCTTAGGGGCAGTCTTTGTGGTGAGATTGAGGCTTCTCAGTCAGTGCTGGAGAGGACCTTGAGGAGATTGAGGATTTTGTGACAGTTGGTTTTGAGGGTGTTGATGTGGGGGAGATAGGAGAGCTTAGAATCGAGAGTGATTCAGAGGAAGTAAATACTGTCGTTACTGGGGATAATGGAATCTTTGAGATGGAGGCTGGGGCGAAGAAAGAAGGAGTTGCTGTTGTGAAGTGGATAAGAACAGTTTTGTCTTTTGAGAAGTTTAAGCCGTTGGGGTCACTTCAGTGAGCTAAGTTGTCAGGCAGTGTTGGAGGTTATTTTGGAGAGTTTGGAAGCATGGGTAGAACGAGAAGATCATCAACATAGAGGGAGCAATTGATGGTGGGGGAGGGATTTGGTGATGCTGTAGATTTTGAGGATGAAGAAAGTGGGTGAAAAAATAGTGTCTTGGGGGACACCCAGGTGTTGGGTGTACCTTTGGGTGTAGGTGTGACCGATGCGTACCCTGAAATGGCGGGTATGGAAAGAGTTCTGGATGAAGGTTGCAAGGAGGCCTCTTGAGGCCGGAGAAGTGGAGGTCTTTGAGAATACCGTACCGCCAGATGGTTTTGAAGGCCTTTTCAAGGTTGAAGAAGATGGAGATGGCGTAGTAATTTCTGACGAAGGCTGTAGGTACATAGGTGTCAAGTTTGAGGACATGGTCCAAGCAGTTCCGGTTTCTCTAAAAAATATTTAAGAGGAGGATAGGATGGAGTTCTTATCACGGTATCAGCAGAGCCTGTACTTGACCATATGTTCCATAATCTTGCAGAGGCAGGAAGTGAGAGCGATGGGCTTGTAGTTGGTGGGAATGGACCTGTCTTTGTTAGGCTTGGGGATGGCAGTGGTGATGGCCTCTCTCCAAGTAATGGGGATAGATTTGGAGGACCATAGGTGATTATAAATTTTGAGGAGGATGTCAAAGGAAGTCCTTGGGAGGTTTTTGAGGAGATTATAATGGATGCCGTCCGGGCCTTGGGAGGAGGATTTATTGAGGGAGGAGGAGAGCTTGGAGTGGGTGAATGGAAGATTGTAGGTTTCCTGGTTGTTTGACTAGGAGTTGAGAAGGTTCTTCTCAGCCTCAATTTTCTGGTTACGGAAGGAGTGGGAAACTCTCATTTGAGGAGGTTTTGGCGAAAGTGGATGCTAGAAAGTCGAAGATGTCTTTGAGGTCAGTGATTTTGGTGTTGTTATGGTTGAGATGAGGGATATTGTTGGAGGAGCTTTTCCCTTGGAAGTTACAGATCATGTTCCAGACCTTGGAGGTGGCGGTCTGGAGATCCAAGCATGAAACATAGGTTCCCCAGGAAATAGTTTTGCTGAGTTTGATAGTCTTCCTGGCCTTGGCTCTGAGAATGTGAAAATTATCCAGGTTTTGGGGAGAGGGGTGGGTTTTGAAGAGACGGAGGGCTTTGTTCTTGAGTGAGTTTGCTTTTTTGCAGAGTCAGTGGTGAACCAGGGCTTGAAGTTCTGTGGGGTGAAGGTGGAAGTGGGGATAGAGAAGTTGGCAGTTTCTAGAATCTTTAAAGTGAAGAGAGAGATGGATTGTTGGAGAGAAGGATGTCATTGGTGATGGAGATATTACAAAGAGTGGAATAGAGACCCCTGAGTGTGCTGGAATTTCCAGTTTTAAGGGAAAGGGTGTGTCGAGGGGGAAAGGGTGGAGATGAGGATGGGAAAATGGTTGCCCCCACAGAGCTCTCTAGTCTGCGAAATCAACAAAGAGGGAGGGGTTGCAGATGGAGAGGTCGAGGCTGGTAAATGTAAATCTACCATAGGGGGTTATGAGCATTGAAGTCACCTGTTAGGATGAAGGATTTAGGGAGTTGGGAGATGAGGTCATCGAGGTCAGAGGGAGGGAAAGAGGAGTTGGGGGAGGGAGGAGAGGGGAGTTGGGGGGTGTAAAGGTTACAGAAAGTGATGGTTCTGTGTAGGGTCACAAGACGGCATGTGGCTTGAGGTTGGATTGGATGGGAATGGGGCTTGAAGAGATGTCATTTCTGACATAAATGGAGGAGCTCCCAGAGGCTCTTTTGGCATTCTGGGAGATGAAATGGAATCCCGTGTACCCTAGAATGGGAGCTGAGTCAGGAGAGGAAACAAAGCTTTCTTAAAGGCAGATAATGTTGGGGTTCCGTTGAATGTAGAGATCAGGAGTTTAAGTTCTTTAAAGTTGGTGGAGAGACTGCGACAATTCCATTGTATGATGTCTGCCATTTAAGAGTACATGTAGTTTGAGGGAGAAGCCCCTGAGGGGGGTTCGAGTCCGGTGGGGGCTGTCCGACCTCCATGTCTTGGAAATGGTTGTGATCTATAAAAGGGAGGGCCAGGAAGAAA
Source organism: Chiridota heheva (assembly GCA_020152595.1). Taxonomy (NCBI): domain Eukaryota; kingdom Metazoa; phylum Echinodermata; class Holothuroidea; order Apodida; family Chiridotidae; genus Chiridota; species Chiridota heheva. The sequence continues at coordinate 124,186 of JAIGNY010001938.1, read as the reverse complement.
GTTTGATTAGGGGGTCCCCCTTGTTATTGTGATATGACTTGGGAGGATTTGGTTTTTGTTGGTTGGTAGTGGGGGTTCTGTTAGTGTTTGGCTTAAATTTTGGCCTGAATGGTGGGTGAGGGGTAGAAGGTAAGATTGAGGCAGTTTGTGGCAATTGACGGGGGTCTATGGTATTCTGGGGGTTGCCTTTTGACATTTGTTGAGTTGAGGGGATCTGGTGGGGGTGAGATCCTTAGGGGGATGCTTGCTGGTAAAGTGGTTTTTCTCGGGGTGATCAAGGGAAGCAGCTTGTTGGTGTGAGGGGCCTGAGGTGTATTATTGTTTTACATATCAAACTTCAGTCATCAGGGTTTGCGTTAATGACAAACTTGTCGTATATTACGCTATGGCTGAAATTTCTTGCGACACATGTTATACCTGCCTCTTAAAATTTAGTTTTAATTTTTTTTAAATTAATAAATATGCCAGTTTTTCATTAACTTAAATGAAAATCATGAAAATCTTACCCCTGATGTGATTGAAAGTTTTATTTCACACAAAAATGTTTTTGAATTACTAAATAAATTAATAAAAGAAAAATGACACAACTACGACTTACGAGAACAGCCAAATGACATGTCCATACAAGTACTGTACATAAACACTAGGCAAGTACTAAAACTGTGTATGGTCATTATACATGTACTGTACGCTGTATGTGAAAGTTTTGATGTTGTTTTGAATGCAGACTTAGACTGTCAATCATTGTCAACGATGTCATTAGCTAGGATTCTGCAAGTCAAGTTACTATGCTGTAAAAAAGTAGGCATGTTCGAGATCTCAATATTATCTTCCAAATTGATATGGCATGTAAGTCTAAAACACTTTTTAGTATACATATCAACCTTGCAATATTACTGGTATCAGTGCATGTGTGGCACAAGCATCATTAACTGGAGGAGGGCAGAGGCGTAGGAAACAGAGGGGGGACGTAGGAAGCAGAGGGGGATGTAGGAAGCAGGGGGGAAGGGGGAAAACTGTCCCCTCAGTGAGAGGATTTCACCTTCCCAGTTGCATGCTTTCAAATTTTGAAATTATTAGAATAAAATTGATAAATGTGGTAAATTACTCAATATTTTCATTTTGGTAATAGTTCCCAAAAATTGGCCAAAATTTCCAAATATCAAAGAAATTTTCCGAAAATGAAGGAATTTTCCCAGAAATTGAAAGGGATTTCCTGATTTAGACAGTGCAACTTTTGATGAAAACTTAATTTACCAGTGCAATTTTTCTACTTGCATGTCACTGAGACATTCTTTGGGGTTTTGCCCCCCCCTTTACCCCCTTCCAAGAGGTGACCCTTCCTATGTCCCTGTAGGAGGGAGACATAGTTTAAAAAAAAAAAGAGGAATGGCAAACTAATTAATAGAAGGGCTAAAATTGGAAATGTGTGACAGGGAATAGAAGGGATAAAATAATAAATATGTGACAGGGGAATAGAAGGTATACAATTGAAAATATATGACAGGGAAAGAACAAAATAAAAATATGTGACAGGGGAATAAAAGAGATAAAACTCACAAATATGTGACAGGGGAATAGAAGGTGTAAAATTGAAAATATATGACAGGAAAAGAATAAAAAAAAATATGTGACAGGGGAATAAAAGAGATAAACTCACAAATATGTGACAGGAGAATAGAAGGTATAAAATTATAAATATGTGACAGGGGAATAGAAGGGCCAAAATTATAAATATGTGACAGGGAAAAATGCTTACATTTAGAAATACATGGGAATGGAAGAGATAAAATTGAAAATATGTGACAGAGGAATAGAAGGGCTAGAATGGAAATATGTGACAGGAATAGAAGGGCTGATGAAGGACTAAAATTGGAAATATGTGACAGGGCAATAAAATTGGAAATATACTACAATCTTTTTTTGAAGGAACTATAAATAGCGACCTGATCAATTAGTTCTGCTTAGTATTAGCCTGTGTTCTGGTATCCACCAAATAAAGGATTTTTCTAACATTGAAAATAGTGATCATAGGCGAATTCATAAAAGGGAGACTACTATCAGCATCAGAAAAAAAAAAAAATCTTTCAGACATTCAAAGGAACTTCCAAATCGAATGCTATAATATAACAATTTTGTTCCGATTTTTCTGCACTTGGAGAGTAAGGAAGGGGGTCATCACTATAGAATTCCAGGAAATAGGTAGCTCTATAAATTGCAGCAAACATGGATGATATAGCATTCAAAGCCAAACTGCATAATATAACTAAGGATACCAACTATTATGACCCCTTGTAGTCCACATTTATGCTACTAAAACATTTTGAAGTATTTTTCAAGGGACGCTACATAAAATCCATTTACTGCACAACTGAGACTAGAGTACAACCTGTATGCCTACAGAAGCAATTTCCCACTCAGCAAAAACAATCCTCTTCAGACACTAAGAAGCCTTTGAAACTGCCAATATTGATTTATTACAGAGCATTTAAGAGCTAACTTGGTATCACTCCTCACTCCCTTTAAGGTTTAATAATTTCTGTTTCAATTGGGGTGGCTGAGAGAGTAATGCTAAGTATAGGACAGTGCTGGATGCAGTAATATTGCGTTGCTCTGCATTAGTTGATGAAACGAGACATTTTGGCGAGTAAAGGTGAATAGTGCCATATGTTACATTTACATGAGTGTGACGTGCATCTTGTTATTTCCATATTTTAATTCTCTTCCCTACTTGCATGTTTTAGTTCCATTTTTGTTTATAATTTAGCAAACATTAAAAGCTAAAGTATCATTGACTTTCTACTGTATTGCAAAGCCTTTAGAAAGAGATTCTGAGTGGCAGCAAATTTGTTTGATTTTAACTTGATCAGAAGTTTGAAATAAAAAATCATCATAAGATATATAATCTAGTTGATTTCCTAGGCATTGAACTAAAAAATATACTGAATGAAAATCATTTCTAAGCAGTAACTTTTGATCACAAACAAGTTGTGAACCTTTTTTACAGTGCCACCTGTCCTTCTTTTATGAGTTAGTCTAGATGTATATTTGCAGTCCAACTAAGATGCATATTGTTACCATTTCTTTTTTTCTTTTTTTTTAGCTACACCCAAGCCACAGTACAACATATTTTTTGGTACCTGCAGTATGAAATTATACAAATTTGATATCAGCAGTATATATGAGAGGTTTGGTTTGTTGATGTTTATCAGTATGAGAGAGGTCAACTTTGATACCTGCATTATCGAGTATTCAACAAAAAGATTGTAAAAACAGTATGAAATTAACCTAGTAAAACAGCATTTATTGGAACCTGCACTATCAAAATGATGAAAAAAGACACAGCACTACTAAAATGATGCAAAAAGGCACATATAACATATATAGGGCACATACATGTTTTAGGCAAGACTATAATTCTCCTCCACAAATTGGAGGGGGGAGAGGGAACTGGTTGGGGTGGGGTAGGAGGCGAGCCAGGGCAGGCCTGCCCCATCACCATCAAAAAGGTGTGCTTACATGTAAGGTGTGCTTACACTTACCAAATTGTGTCATTGATTGGAATGGGGTCATAGTAGCATTACAAAATCATCTCAAACTGTTGGTCTTTGTGAAGCTGTGCTTCATATATATTTGCAGTCTAAATTATAAAGCTGTATTCTAAATCAACTGCATAACTCAACTCTCACAAGCAGAGGTGTAGGAATGGGGTAGTTTGTTCCCTGCTTCCTACGCCTCTGCTCACAAGGAAAAATGCGTTTACTGATCTACATGTGTGATGATACTGTATTTGAAATGGCTGAGTATTTCAGAAATTAATCAAAAACTTTGCAGACGAATGGTAGATTGCACGTTTCTGCAATTTACAGCAGTATTTGAGCAAACTTAAAAACATCCCTAAAAGGCACCCATTTTCATTACAACAAAAAAAGTTTGAGGGAGACCACAATACAATGTTGACATGAGCCGACATTAACACGTAAAGGCCAAACATTGTGTTAATATGGAAATAAATATACAATAAACGTTAGCATTTCTGATTGGTCATGAACGAATACTGACAACCATTCAGTAACCACAGCAGAAGTGCATATATGGCACACTGTACACACACAATGTGTACATTACCAGTGACAAGGGGGGGCGGAAGGGGTGTTAACATTTTTGATTGGTCATGAACGAATACTGACAACCACTCAGTAACCACAGCAGAAGTGCATATATGGCACACTGTACACAAACAATGTGTACATTACCAGTGACAAGAAGGACGAAGGGGGAAGGGGGGGGGGAAAGGTTAGTTCCCCAGTCCTTAGAATTTCAAAAATTTAAATTGGTTTTGATGTGTATTTGACATGATTTTCCACCACGAAAAATGTAGGGCTTCCGGGGTTCTGTCCTGTGCCCCCACACCAGGGCTTTGCCCCTGGAACCCATGCCATTGTGGCACCTACTTCGCATGTGCAGTGCTACCATAGCTTGTTCACAATTATACATACAATTTAATTTATGCCCCACCAATAAATTTGTTCTGGCGGTGCATCTGTACAGTACATAAATTAGAAACAATCCACAACCGGATGTGATGTAAAAGATATCAACATCGTAATTTTATGAATTTTACTGAGATGAGACTCCTTTTTTAATATCAGTCTGTGAGTCTTTTTTGAAACAGAACTTTTGGGGATTAACAGGGGAAGTCATAAAATCACACTAAGATACTATATAAAAGATATTATAATGGAAATAAAGTGGAGATAATTCCCTTTTATCCATGTAATCCTGGCTATGGTAAGAGTACAGCTTAGTACTAAGGAGGCGGGAAAACAGGAGGGGGCAGTCACCAGAAGGTTGTAGGTGTAATCCATGGTCGAGTCATACCAAAGACTTAAAAATAGGCCTGCTGCCTTCTCGTGTGGTGCTCAGCATAATTGGGATTGGGGCAGAGCATAATAATACATTTTGTTGGCTGCCATTTTGAGCCTCAAAGTTACCATTGTAAATACCACTTGTGATCATGCATGCATTGTGTGTGGAAAAGAGCTGTATAAAGAAATCAGTATTATCATTGAATTCAAAGTATTACATATGCAAACATGTTTGTAATTTAATTATACATTCCATGACGTATGAAACTCAAACAAGCAGAATGCAAAAATATCTATTAAAGAAAGCAACTAAGTCCAAATATGCATGCATGATGATGATAAATAAAATGAAGATGGTAGTAAACATGCTAATGTGAACAAAGCACTTAGGACTGAGAGGAAACTTGATCATACAAGATTGAATCTCAGAGAATAGGACTCTCGGGGTCATGGATAAGGTTCATGCGAGGCAAAGTTATTCGAAAATCTCTGTTCTCTACAATGTTTCTTTCCTTGAAAGGGCAGGGAACAGGCCTAGTAACTAGCAAGTGGCACGGAGGAGCCATGCCCTTACTGTCAAGGTCTGTTGTGCCTCCTTGCGTAAAATGAAGCAAATAAATATATAGCAAGGGTATATGGAGAATCTGTTTAAGTGTTATCATGTAGGCACTTTTTAATAACAAAGACACGGTACTCAGGCTTAAAGTTCCATTCTGGCTACACGCCTTTAATTTGGTGGTGCCCTTTCACTATAAACAATACTACACTCTAAGTGTAACCTCTTGTAATGTTTGTGACCCCCACCCCCTCCCCTCCATGTTTGAGAAAAGTCCTGGTTAACGAGCCTGAGAGGGAAAGGATTTTTTTACAAAAAAAGAAAGATTGGTGGGGTTTAACGTCACCTCCACATCATTGAATGGGTGGGGAATGGTTTGGTTTGGTTTGTTGATGTTTAACAGCACCGCGACAGTCAGAGTCAAATGTACAATAAATTATGGTGTAAGATTTAGGATAGTGAGGAAAGAATGGTTTGTAAGGGAGAAAAGGGGAAAATAGAAAGAGAAAAAAAAAAGGGAGGTAAGTACTAAGTTAGGTTAGATGTAGAAAGAGGGGAAGCCCCCTTCCCCCTTTCTACATCTAACCTTACTTAGTACTTACCAGTTTAATGTAATGAAAGAGGTCGTTGTTGCGGAGGAAGTTGATAATGTTTGAGGGAGAATTGTCCGAGATTGCGTATAGTGAGAAGAGAGAAGAGTGCTGGAGTTCTGGTATAAGGGACAGGTCACAAAGATATGCTTGATGGAGAGATCGGTATAACAAGTGGGGCAGAGAGGGGTAAGGGAGCCGGATAAGAGATGGGAGTGAGTCAGAGAGGAGTGGCCGAGGCAGATGCGGGTGACAACATTGTCTTCCCTGTGGTTGTGACTGTGCAGAAAGGTCCATCTGTGGGTTTGATGGTGTAGAGTTTGTTACTGGTTTCGTGATTCCAGGAGTATTCCTATTAACAACAGTATGTTTCATGTAACATACCATGCGTAGATCTTAAGAATAATAAACCCATAAAGATCTGCCTCACCTCATTATTAAATCCATTCCATAACTTGACTTTTCCACCGAACCACATCACACCCCAAGGAATGCATGACAAAAAATCTAATTTCATACATCAATTATCCAAATATTCCAGATACTTCTGTTTCTCCTTTTTCCATTTCATCAAAATATTGATGATGTTTTTTCTTATCATAAAGTTGACCTTAATTAAATCCACCTCATTAGGATTTTGCTGAAGAGATAGATTATGCGTAATTACTTTAGAAGGTGATATTCCTCAAGCTTGGGTGAACACTCGATGTGGGAAATCTGATACTGGCAGATGCACATCATCGCCAACTGTTATAAACAGTGTAATAAATTGAAGGCCTAAACACAACTGTTGTCTTCATTTTGCAACATTTTCTCATCACTTGACCGTGTGCAAAAAAATAATGTATGTCAGGTGTTATATTGGTACAGTTTTACTAGAAACCAAAGGTGTGATTTAGATGTTTTCACTATTAAAGTCTACAAGAAACCAGAAAACCAGAAAGGTTTTGAGGTGTTACTGCACACTGGGCTCAAAATAACAATGACAACAAAATAACTCTTGAGTTCTCACAAGATTTTTATCCCATTAACATGTATTCAATATAATTATTTCAAATATGAAACAAAACAGATATGCGGTTGCAAAAATATGAGCATTTGAAGATTTTAACTTTGTCTTGTCATTAATATGCATGACATCGTTGCCAAAGACAATCAGGAACATCAGCAGTCCATTGACAATCTGTGTACCACATATGAACTGAATCCCACGTATTGCTCTTGAGATACTGTGTTTACAAGCCCTTTTCAACAAAATCATGTAAGGCCCAGCCCACTATACACATTATTGAAATTCAATATTTTTTGTACCATAAAACATGTACACACTAGCTAACAACATGATTATATTAAATATGAAACAAAACAGACAAGCGGTTATTAAAATATGAACATTTAAAGAGTCTAACATTAATAAGCCCTGCCTACTCATTAATATGCATGACATTGCCACAAAAACCAAGTGGGCACATCTGCAAACCATGGGCTATCTGTGTACCACATATGACATGGATCCAGTGTATGGTTCTTGAGATATCATGTTTACGAGCTGGGCATCACACACATACATACACACACACACACACACACGCACACCCAATCATCATGACAGCATAGGTTCCTGATGCTAATAGATAGATTTACACATGCAGGGTGAGGGGTTGGCAAGTGGAGGGTGGAGTACCTCTTTAAAGAAATCCTTAGTAGGGGAAGGGGGGGGGGGGCATTACACAAAAGAAACCTTGTCGATACATTTTTTGACTTGTAATATGCCAAATTACTTGGTTTAGTAAAACTGAATATAGTTTTTGTTCTTTTCTTTTTCGTTTGGTTTTGTATTTAACAAAGTCTATAGTATATGTAATGTGTATTGTTGAGGTGTTTTTATTTTTGTAAAAATTCATAGAGCATATAGTAGCTTGGTGATAAATTTCTGTTAATAAAAGAAAGAACAAAACAAAAGCATAGGAAGGGACCCCTCTCAGAAGATAGAGGGGGCAAGCCCTATCAAATTTCCCGGTATCGCAAAATCTCCAATTTTCGGGAAATATCTTTCATTTTCGGAAATTTCCCTTTCTTTTCAGAAATTTTCTTCCCTTTTTGAGAAATTTCCTTTATTTCCTGGCAATTTTCTTCCATTTTCGCAATGTTTTCTCTGTTTTCTCAAAAAAAAATCAATTTTAGATAGAATATTATTTTTTTTTCCCGGATAAATTCCATTATCAGGAAATTGTGCTTATTTTCGGGAATTTTTTGGTCTATTTTTCGGAAATTTCTTTCATTTCTAGACAATTTTCTTTAATTTTAAGAACATTTTCTTCCATATATATATAAATATATATATTTATATATATCATAAATATATATAGATATATATATATATATATATATATATATATATATATACATAAATATATATGTATGTATATATATATATATATATGTATATCATATATATATATATATATATATATATATATATATATATATATATATATATATATATATATATATATATATATATATATATATATATATATATATATATATATATATATGTATGTATGTATGTATATATATATATATATATATATATATATACATACAGAAGAAAATAGAAGACAAGGTATGTCGAATTTCGTCAACAAAGGTTTATTAAAATACCAAATTTTCGGGCTTCCTAAGCTCTTTTTCAGTGTAGACATTCAACACAAAACTGTTAAGTGAAAACTTTAATAAAACAAATGAAACGCATAACAGAGAAGAAACAGCTACATCAAAGTACGCTCTAATAGGTGATGTAACAAGAACAGGCTTGCACGTCTAGAATCAAATTACAAGTGCGTAAAAATTACATCGCTACCTTTCTACACGCTATACGCATTGCGCGCAGAGGAGAGAAACTTTTACATACTTCTGAAGTATTTAACTAAATCGACTTAAAGATGCAAGATCTTTGTTTAGGCCTTCTGTTATGGTCTGGTATTTGAAGATGTACATCAGTTCAGCGGTTTTTCTGTCTTTATCGACCTAAAACTACCTGCTAAAATGCAGAACCATGAGTCAGTAATGTTGTGATGGTGGTGTGTGTCTGTCTTAAAGTGTTCAGCAATATGAAGGCCCTGTGTGTTGTTCCTGATGGAAGAGAGATGTTTACAAAGACTACATTTGGTCTTGTTGCAACAAGACCAGATGTAGTCTTTGTAAACATATGGACACCAGGAGTGAAATTAAAGTAGGTAAAAACATTGTAAAACCGGGACACTGCACTTGCAATTCATCCAATGTGGTTTATCTACTATACTGCAAAAAGTGCATCAAAGCAAACTACATTGGAGAAACTAAAACTACATTTCGCTTCCGATATAATAACCATCTCTCTTCCCATGGTGAAGAAGCTCTGGGATTTTAGCTCTAATCATACCTCAGAATGAAACTATTCTGATTTTCAAAGGACAATTCAAATATTACATTTCTGGTGGTGGGTGGTATTAGAAGTGGGGTGATTATGGGTGGGGGTCGTTTTTTGTTTCTTATTTTGTTTTTTCTATATTCTTGCTTAAATACAACTATGTATAAACTCTAAGTAGATTAAGTCATATTATCTCATTACTTTGAGGGAGTGCCTTACTCGTTCAGCCATGCTGGTTTTTTAGGGCACTTCCTCTCACAACTTTCTGGTTTTTTGTTATATGTACAGTATATCGTCATTATCATTATTGTTATTATTATTATTTGTATTTTATTATTATTATTAGTAGTAGTAGTAGTAGTATTATCATTATTATTATTATTATTATTATTGTTTGTTTTCAATGTTGTGAAGAAACAAATAAATGAAATGATTGATAAGGAGGGGCTTAGGAAGCCCGAAAATTTTGTATTTTAATCAATCTTTGTTGACGAAATTCGACATACCTTGTCTTTTATTTTCTTCTGCATATTTGCACGTCAACACGCGGTATATTTTGCAGCTATGTTGCATGGACTATATATATATATTTATATTTCATATATATATATATATATATATATGTATATATATATATATATATATATATATATATATATATATATATATATATTTATTCATCTCATATATATATTTATCTATGTGTGTGTGTATATATATATATATATATATATATATATATCTATGTGTGAATATATATATATATATATATATATATAAATATATCTATGCGTGAATATATATATATATATATATATATATATATATATACATCTATGTGTGTATATATCTATATCTATGTGTATATATATATATATATACATATATACATACATATGCTTCCCCCTCCCTCTTCACCACGGTAATAGACTGACATTTGGAGAAGTATTTATCGTAAATAATGTAGTTATTCCTTTACACTACCAGCACTTTTTTTGAAGATGCGTTTGGGAGGTGGAGTCAAAGATGGGGAACCCAATACGGTGATAATATTGCCGTGTGGTAGAGTAAGGGTTAATCAAGGGCTGATTATTGAAGGGTCCCCTTGTCTTCCAAGCAGCAAAGTCGGGCTCCTTCTGCTTCAGTGGCCCGCTAGGCCGCCCACCGGGATCAAGCTGCATACATTTTTTAATTGGCGCACTTGTCGCGGGTTCATTTACCCTTACTCTACCAGCACTTTTTTGAAAATGCGCTTGGGAGGTGAAGTCAAAGATGGATAACCCAAAACGATGAAAATATCGCTGCATGGTAGAGTAAGAGTTAATCAAGGGCTGATTATTAAAGGGTCCTCTGACTTCCAAGCAGCAGAGTCTGGCTCGTTCCACTTCAGCCGCTCGCTGGGCCACCCACCAGGATCAGGATCATGCTGCATATATTTTCGAGTACACCCTCCCAGGGCCTTTTTTAACACACTACCACTCAGCAAAGTGGCACCCCAGTTGAGCATTTTGGCCCCCTAATTTGGTCCCTTTTTGGCCCAGTTTGGTCCCTATTAAATATAACCAAGCAAATTTAACTGCATGTTTCTTTTTTTAAAGGAAGTTTTCCCGAAATTGGAGGAAAATTTTCCTAAAATGGAAGAAAATTGTCCAGAAAAGAGAGAAATTTCCAAAAATTGACCAAAAAACTCCCAAAATAAGCAACATTTTCTGATAATTAATGGAATTGTTCCCAAAAATTTAAAAAAACTACCACAAAATTTAAAGAACTTTTTGAGAAAATAATTGTGAAAATTAAAGAAAATTGCCCGAAAAACAACAAATTCAATTCAAAATTGTTTTCTTTCTTTTTTTTGATCATTTTCAGAGATAAGTGCAGGTCCCAAAAAATAACTGAGGGGGGCAGTGACCCCTCTAAAAAGGGCCCAGCTCGGGCCCTATTAGGAGGCCTGTGAACAAATTATGTCATTAAACCTATATACTCGCCCAAAGTCTGTATGGCCCTAGCTACACCACTGACTGCTGGCCCATTTTTACAATATTTTCAGTGAATAACTCATACTGCAGGTACAAAAAAATCTGTCATACTGTGGGTAAGTTTTTCGGTTGGTGGGCTGCATACCCCTACCACTTTAAGTATGAAGTGCCCCCGGGGTCTATTACCGTTCTGTTATTACAGTACATAACAACACGAGTCCCTTAATTGTATGTCTTAAGTCAAAAGGAAAGAAGCCTGCAAACCGAGGCAAACATTGATCTTTCCAAGTTAATTGACTTGCATAAAATAGCAAGATATCTGGTTGTAATTAGGAGACTTCATACTCCCGCAACACATTTTAAGAACAAATCAATACAAGTTACTATGGCAACATCATGACTTCAGCATCCTAGGAGTGGAGCAAAGATCAGTCTTTCAATATCAAAGGTAGAAGATGGGTTAAAGCATGGAGTTAGTTCACATTAGTATCACACTATAGAAAACAATTAAACTAAGGTTTCATGGTTTGCATATAGTATGTTTTTGCAGATTTGAAGATTCAGAAATCATGTTTCAACAATCCTTTCAGTGGCAGATCCAGGGGGTTAATAAATTATCCCCCTCCCTCTTTTCTTCCGGGAAAAAAAAACTATATAAAATGTTTTGAAAGCATCTAGGAGCTTATTTTTTGTAAAAATTACATATTTTGCTTGGGGAGAAACTCCTCCCACGCCCACCAGACCCGTAGCTTTGCTGCTTCTCCGTGGGCTTCCCCCTGCCTCCTGGGGGTCTGCCCTGCCCCCTTAGGGTCCTCCCTGTGCCTCATGAGAAAAATAATAATTTTATTTTGGATCTTTTTTTAAGATTATTGTTTTTTTAAACTTAATTATCCTAATTAACCTCATAAATGAAGTACCTTACATGGATACACAACACGGAATGATAGCATAGTAAGCAATTGTCTTGTGCGGCTTATGAATGGTCCTTATCAGTCAGAATAGCTTCATTCTGAGGTATGCTTATAATGTAGCTAAAATCACAGAACTTCTTTACCATGGGATTGAGACCCTGGACTCCATGCCGAAAAGACGCAGTGCTTCGCGTGCACATTAATGTGCCCCTCAACAAGTCTAGCACCCAGCCCCTTTTTAAATCAAGCTAAAAGGTCTGCCCACCACCTGTTTGGTACTACAAACCTAAATGGGACACTCCTAAATTGGCCACCCCCCCTTTCTTGAATCCTGGATCCGCCACTACACAGAAGTAATTTTCATAAACCATACAACCTCAACTTCTAAGGATATCTTAAAAAATATAAAACACGGGGAAATATTTGATTGAGCCTCCAATAATTTAAGGTCTCCTTCCCCACGACACATTTTTCCGATATCATATTCATCAACAAATGATGACCACATATTTTCAAGTCAGTGACCTTTTCAAAAAGTTATTGAAATTGTGTAGTTGAACGACATGTATATCAAACCATGTCTTCAGTCACAAATAACAACATACACTACATGGCTAAAAGTGGTAAAAAAAAACTTTGACCCCTAGCTTTAGGTACAAAGATTTTGTGAAGTAGGATCTGGCTATATATACACACACACACACACACACATATATATATATATATATATATATATATATATATATATATATATATATATATATATATATATATATATATATATATATATATATATATATATATATATATATATATATATATATATATATATAGAAAGTATATGAAGTAAGAACCCAAACAATGGACTGCTGGTGGAAGGATCCGGGGCGGATTCAGAGTAATTCCTTTGAAATAATAAATTGAATACGTTGCAGAAAAAGAAAATACAACTTCCAACCACTCCTTCTGTCCCTAGAGTAACTTTAAAAAAAAGTTAAAAACTTAAAAAAAAGATTTTGTGAGATACACACACACACACACGTTTCACACACACATCATTCGACCTTCATATTGAACACATATATATATATATATATATATATATATATATATATATATATATATATAGCAAACAATGGACTGTAAAATAATAAGACTATAAAAAAGAAAATACAACTTCCAACCACTCCTTCTGTCCCTAGAGTAACTAAAGCTAATGTACATTAAGTGGAACAAATTACTAAAGCCGAAACTGAATACAAAGAAAATAACAACAAACAAAGTTGGGAGTGATGAAAGGTCTATGATGTGTAACTAATCCGGCTTTTGAATGAAGTTCTTGTCTTTTGTTAAGTCCGTATGGCTGCAAAGTGTGTAATTGGGCTGTCCAATATACCTCTCGTGTTAGCAGCTTTTTTTCGGTGTTTTGAGAATCTGTAATTCTTTCAAATGGGATGAATTGAAAGTCGGAAAGGTTATGGGGGGTACGACAAAAATGGACAGCAACTTCACAGGTCTTTTTTGTTGGTAACCATCGAAGATTTGTGATTATGGCGCACTTTAAATTGTGTGGATGTTGATCCCACGTATTGAAGTTTACATTTTAAGCATGTTATAAGATAGATGGCATTGCGTGAAGTACAAGTCATATTTTGTTTTATTTTATAGTGGCGTCCAGTGGCCTCGCTTTGAATGGTGTTTGTTGCTTGCGAGAAGTTTTGGCACAAATCGCATTTACTGTCACATTTAGAATAACCTCCTATCTCATGCTCACTTGAAGGGGTGGGTTTGAGATTAGAGGGGGCAAGAATTTCTTTCAGATTTTTAGTTCGTCTGAAGGCTGGGATTATTGATCCTTTGGGGAAAATGTCTTGTAGAGTTTCTGCAGTTTCTAATAAGGGTAAATGTTTACGCATTATTTTAGAAATATCAGGGAGGCGGGGGTTGAAGTCTATGACAAGAGGAAATTTCTTTTCTTTAGGTTTAGGTTTAGTTTGCAGTAGCTGATGTCTGTTCAGTTTGGTGGCCCTATTAAATTGTTTGTCTATTAAATCCGGTTTGTAGTTTTGGGCTTTTAAGTAATTTTTGTATTCCAGACATCTAGCTTCCAGCAGATGATCAGATGAGCAATTACGGCGAAGCCTAAGGGCTACACATCGCATTGTAAAAATGGCATTTTTACAATGCGATGTGTAGCCCTTAGGCTTCGCCAATTGCTCATCTGATCATCTGCTGGAAGCTAGATGTCTGGAATACAAAAATTACTTAAAAGCCCAAAACTACAAACCGGATTTAATAGACAAACAATTTAATAGGGCCACCAAACTGAACAGACATCAGCTACTGCAAACTAAACCTAAACCTAAAGAAAAGAAATTTCCTCTGTCATAGACTTCAACCCCGCCTCCCTGATATTTCTAAAATAATGCGTAAACATTTACCCTTATTAGAAACTGCAGAAACTCTACAAGACATTTTCCCAAAGGATCAATAATCCCAGCCTTCAGACGAACTAAAAATCTGAAAGAAATTCTTGCCCCCTCTAATCTCAAACCCACCCCTTCAAGTGAGCATGAGATAGGAGGTTATTCTAAATGTGACAGTAAATGCGATTTGTGCCAAAACTTCTCGCAAGCAACAAACACCATTCAAAGCGAGGCCACTGGACGCCACTATAAAATAAAACAAAATATGACTTGTACTTCACGCAATGCCATCTATCTTATAACATGCTTAAAATGTAAACTTCAATACGTGGGATCAACATCCACACAATTTAAAGTGCGCGCGCAATCACAAATCTTCGATGGTTACCAACAAAAAGACCTGTGAAGTTGCTGTCCATTTTTGTCGTACCCCCCATAACCTTTCCGACTTTCAATTCATCCCATTTGAAAGAATTACAGATTCTCAAAACACCGAAAAAAAGCTGCTAACACGAGAGGTATATTGGACAGCCCAATTACACACTTTGCAGCCATACGGACTTAACAAAAGACAAGAACTTCATTCAAAAAGCCGGATTAGTTACACATCATAGACCTTTCATCACTCCCAACTTTGTTTGTTGTTATTTTCTTTGTATTCAGTTTCGGCTTTAGTAATTTGTTCCACTTAATGTACATTAGCTTTATTATAGTCTTATCACTTACTTGCATGTGTTCAACCGATGAAGGTCGAATGACCGAAACGTCTTGCTTTTTTTAAGTTTTTAATAAAGTTACTCTAGGGACAGAAGGAGTGGTTGGAAGTTGTATTTTCTTTTTTCTGCAACGTATTCAATTTATATATATATATATATATATATATATATATATATATATATATATATATATATATATATATATATATATATATATATATATATATATATATATATATATATATATATATATATATATATATATATAAATATATATATATATATATATATATATATATATATATATATATATATATATATATATATATATATATATATATATATATAGATATATAAATATATATAGATAAATATAAATATAAATATAAATATATGTATATACATATATATATATATATATATATATATATATATATATATATATATATATACATACATACATACATACATACATATATACATACATATGCATGCATACATACATACATACATACATACATACATACATACATACATACATACATACATACATACATACATACATACATACATACATACATACATACATACATACATACATACATACATACATACATACATACATACATATATATATAATTATTGGCTAATTAGCCACCGAATAAGTTCTCCAGCTGCTGCACAAGTCAGGGCACAGGAACTTGGGCTGAACTGGGCCAGGACAAGAAGTGAATGAACATTGCATTTTTACGCTTCTCTTCTTGAGTAGTGTTCAGATAACCAGGTAGGGTGTGACTGTCCTACCATCGGGACCAACAGCTTAACATCCCTTCCGAAGGACGGCAAACAGCATTCAGCTGTTGCCAATTCTCTGAACAGCTGAATGGGGAGCATGAACTGCAAATGACGTACTTCCACTTTGATGTTCGGCATATCTGTCTGCATAGCTGTGCCACGGGTTAGACCTGACCGAGGCTTGAACCCGGTACCTCCAGCATCTCAGTCATGCGCTCTAACAACTGAGCTACCTCCTCCTCTGGTAATGACATACAAAGATCTATACAGTAGACTTCAATTATGGATATCTGCCATAGGCTTACCAAAGCCCTGAGGAGCTGTGCCAATGTATGCACACAGAGTCAACATTTTGGTAACATTTGTTTGTCATTCAAACTGATTTGACTTTAATGCTTTTCAAGAAATTGTAGGTTAATACAAAAATATTAATTAAAACCTTTTTTGCTTTCTACATGTTCATCCTGGCAGTCTGACACTCACACAAATGTTGCACCCACCCCCACACCCCTCACCACTTCCTGTCTCTGTCTGTTGGTACTTAAGTTTATTGTAACTAATTTATGTCCTTTTCCTTAATGGACTTTACAAATATTCTCTTTTTTTCCCTGTCTTTTGCACAGTAAATGATATCTGCTTATCGTATGTCTCTGTGCAAGAAAATTAGTAGTAAAACGAAATGATAGCCCAGGAAACTGATATTAACCAAATTCAATTTATATTAATGTTGAGCATATCAATAAAAGATCGAAATTATGCAGCTGTAAAGGACAGATACAAAATGACCCAGTTTGTATCTGTCCTTTACTTTAATAATTAGTTACATTTAATATAACATTAGTTAAGACTGTTTGAACATCGAAAATCGAGGTGATACTGTAGCAAAAACCATTCAAAATCCATTCATAATGTGACCATTTTAGAGCCTTTTTTCCGAATTTCGAGCTAGCATAAAATTACTTTGGGAACTTAGGATGTAATCAAACTACAAACTTTCATTTTTTTGCATGTAAATCCATTGTTTTTTACTCTATCTTCATGCACTAATATCAAAGTGAGTGTTGGAATTGTTTTGGGATGTGGCAGTTAATGGAAACTGGGGAAGTGGGTTAAAGGTGTGCAGGATAATGGAGGGTGCTGTCTATGATTGTCTTGTGTTAGATGGACAAAAATGGTTGTCATAGGTTAATTAGAAGAGGAAGGGGTTGTCACTATGGTAACTTCAACATCACACAGGTTATGGGTCTTTGCTGCATGTCAATGATCACTTGATAAAACAGATACACAATATTCATGAAGACTGCAAATCTCACATAGACAAAGTACTTATGAACAGAGAAATGCAAGAGCAATGACAGACAAGATTAGTATAGCATTGATGTTTATATATTTGATGCCTTTAAGGAATATTTCCGTGAATTTTCATTTTCATACATACTGTATATGATAGAGGACAAGAAAGAAATTGGTGTAAAAAAACATGTTGATATCTGATCTTGTTTAGAGTTAATACATTTGAAAGATTTTATCAGTGTGATCCTGCAGTGCAAAATGTGATGTCGTAAAGGCTGGATGCAAGACAATTATTATGTATTACTCTAAAACAACAAAAAATATTGTTCTTTTACTTAAATGTAAGGTTCATTCAATAGATGGCAAAAGATGTTCTTAAAAATGCATGTTTTACCCCAGGCCACATCAATAATTAAAACATAAAATGCCTCCAGAAAATAAAAGAATAGACAATTAATTTTTAAAGAAATACACAAACTTGTCTTAGAGTTGCCTTTATGACATCACATTGTACATTATGAGATCACTTCTCAAGACACTTGTGTAATCTTTGAAATACAATAACTCCTTAACGGAATAAGATATCAACATGGGTTTTTTCACCAAACTTGTTTCGGTAATACATGATTCCACGATTCTGATTGGGCACGCTCAGTCACACGTAACAATGTGAAAAGTAGAGTAAATATTGTAATATTTACTTATTATTACCTGTGATTATGCGTGCTCGCATATTGGAACTGTGAATCATGTATAGTCATAAATCATAATATATATTAAAATGAAACTTCATGGGAATACTCCTTTAAAGAGGGAATGTTTAAGAGCAACTACAATACAGATAGCCCTTTGCGATACCTATTTCATATTTGATCTTTGACAATTGTAAAAGTAAGACGCTAAATGTCCCAGAATCTTCATTTTCTGATTTTTTAAACCATCAGCTCCCATTTTGAAAATTTGTGTGTATAATTCTTACACTTATAATTAAAAAATTAGTATGATCTTCTCTAAAAAGTAAAGTATGTTGGATGTATTATTGGGTTATTTAAAGAATCTTTCAAAGAATACAAGGAAAGTTGAACACAATTTTTCAGTTAAATTTATCTGTCACTGCTCATAAAACATTGAATCTTTAGAACAAAGGGTTGTCTTTACCAAACATTCCTGAAGGGAAACCTAATAAAACAGAAAATAAAAGAAATAAGAGATTGTAAATTTCAATATAAAGTACTTAAAAAATTAATAATTCATAACTTGGTATTAGCTTCAGGTGAATTTTACTGCTAAGTTAATTTTAGGATGCATATACTATACGTGGAAGAATAAAGTACTGTACGTAACAGTGCAATACACTGTACAAAACAAAAGACAAGATTTACTGTAAAAGGTGCACCAGAGAGAAGACATTTTTATTGTAAGGTCTACATATTTTGCAATTCAATTCACACTGCATTCTGTCACATCTAAATTATGATATTCAAAAAAGCATTCAACACTATTTATGAGCATACATTTTGTCACCAGACATACTGTATGTAGTGAACTTAAAATGAAAAGTAGAATCATAGAAATTTCTCTAATTTACTGCCATACAGTGGGTAATGGATATACTGTGCTGCCTCTTTTGATCAGCAGGAATATTTTCTGCATAAACATTTGATCTAAACTCTCAGATGAATAATTTATACAATCTGCTTGATAAGCTGTTATTTTGTCACGTTGAGAATATACACCTTTTTTTTTTACTATTAAAGCTGTATACACAGACATTTACAACCAAGCAGATGGTTATAATCATATGTGAGGGGACAAGGGAGCATGCCCCCTAAGTCCTCATTTTTCAGGAAGCCCATATTTGACCCCTTCCGCCATTGTTTTAGCCAAAATCAGTTTACATTTAAGGAACATCATAACAATGATATTCAGATTAAGGTTTGATCCCTCCCACGCCCCAAAACACAGACACCCTTTTTATAATGTGAATACAAATTACAGCATTTTATAACCGGCCCAGTAGTTAGGAGCATGTTGCATATCTATATCACCACACTTGCATTTAGATTTATCCAATATTGGTGCTTTTTCTCAAATATAAGAATTTTCTAATCTTCAAACATGTCACTTTGTTTTGGCAGAAGTAGTTTGAATATTGCAGTCTCTTCTAATTCTTCAAAGCAAATATAGAAATGTCCAGATTCCTAATCTAGACTTAAACCAGTTTTAGATCAAAATATCATCCATCTGCAGATTATTGGCCAGCAGCCATTTCATCACTCTGAACAGTCCAGTTCGTACTCCCAATTGGGAGAACAGTTTTGGTCTCCTAATCAGGAGAAACTTTACGGAAATATCCCATAATGTATCTATCAAAACTCAAATTTTGTTTAGGAATAACATAAGAATCAGACACACTTCGAGCATGGGAAACTCAACCACACAAGGGTTTAAATTTGTCTTCACAATATGAAAAAATATTATACGAATTATCTTTTCACCATGTCTTTTTCAAATTTACAGTGGAATTTTTAACAAATTTAGAGAAAAATGGTGACTTCTTAATATGTGTTACTGTTAGGCAGTTGAGCTTTAACAAGATTTTCTGAAGAAAAAAAAACATTTTGAAGTTTTGTTTGGGAATTATTTTTGACAAACATTGTAATAAATATTATAAGTCAAATCAAACTTTTGTATCATTATTTTATTTTAATCAAACGGAGTGTTAAAGGAATATTTCCCTGACTTTTTGTCAAATTACATTTAAAAGAGCGTACTTTTAGCAATTTGGTACAAAAATGAGATTGATATCATATTCCTGTCAGGGGATATGGATTTTTAAAGATTTCCCAAATGCATTTTTAAGTTTTTGTACTGTATGATGAATTAATCATGATTGATGATTTCTGAGTCATGGAAGCAATTCCATTGCAAATGTTTATCTTATCGGAAGTTAATTGGTTGTTTCTGTATGTTTAGAAACATTTTTCCAAAAGTTATTGAAGTAACGTAGAGTATATTTGGCAATCATATAAATACCTAATTTTTATCAATTTATTTTTCAAGTAGGTTTTACTAATAAAAAATGAGGATAGATTTTTAGAAAATACATCAACTTTGTGAGAGAATGTGTTGCTGTGATGTCATACTGAGCCAGTCTATTCGTTTATTGGCATTTTTTGTGAACCTTAAAATTTGAATATATTCTGGTAGGAAATTCAACATCATGATTTTTGTACTAAATTGTCACTAAAAATGTTCTCTTTTTGCGAAAGGTTACAGACAAACATGGGAATATTCCTTTAAGAAATAATGCACACATAAAGTGACTACACCAAAGACTATGGTGAAGCTTTGTTATTGAATAGACTCGTACTGCGCACGTCCTCAGTGATCTCCCGAATGGGTGAACTCTGAGAGCTCCCGATTGGTAGTACGAACCAGACTGCTTTAATGTTAACTTTTAAGTAACACAAACCCCATCTCACTCAACTGCATCTCATTACTCCCCATACAGTCAAAAATTATTCTATGTCCTTCTCTGTGTAAAGAAAACTGTAATATGTGGCAGGCACATCATTTTGGAAGTCAGGTCAACCTATTAAAAATGTTTTGCACCCACACCACAACATTTGTTTACATATCTTTAGGAGCAGAAGCGATCTCTTTTCGAGCAGAAAAGATCTTCCCCTTCAGAGAATGAAGAAGTGGAGGGACAAGTTGCAGGTGCTTTTCAAATTAATGCAATCTCCTAAATGTCAAGCTGCCTGGAGTGCAAACAATTTACAAGCAGAAGAAAAAAGAGAGGAAATCGCCGCAGACAAATAAGCTTCGATGTTGTATAATGTGAGAGCTCTATATTTAATGCAATATGTGAGAGGATTATGCTGCTTGCGCTATTCTATAAGCTGAAAAAATTATACAAATTCCTCTAAGATTTAGTTATAATGAAAAATAAAATTCTTAAGCAAACTGACCAACGAGTCATTTTCCAAAATTGAGCTAGAATTCTGAGAAAGAACACCACACAATACTTTTAAAGCAAAATATAATATAAAATTGCATAATTATTTTGAAATATCATTATTAATAATTTCTGCACAGAAAATCAAATATTTAAATGTTTCTTAATTCAATTTTAAAAATATGCTTTCCATAGAATAAAGTCTTATTCACATTTCAAATAGCATAGCATACATTAGCAAGGTTTAACGTCCCAAAAGCATCCAGTGCTTCACATTATATCAAGACATTATATCAAATGTTTCACCTACATGTACTTTTAAGTGGCCATGCCACAGGCCAAATTATGTTATGTCATGAACTTCTATTTTGACAAATTGGCAGACAAAATAGATCCACTGAAAATTTAAATTTCAAACTCTGTCTGAGATAATCACATGATGAATATTCACTCAAATTTCAAAATATCATCAACTCTTGAACGCTCTGGAATTCTATTTCATAAGCACTCATTCATGAGGCGAAAAGTTGACTCGTCTTTAATATTTCAGCTCCATTGAAATTGAAGCTAAAATATGGAATAATTCCAGAAAACATGTACATTTTGAGAAGAGTTGAGCATAAGAGCAGTTTTCTACGCGACAGTAGACTTGTTGTGAGACTGCTAAGTATGAACTGTCTCATCGAAGACATCTTCTCATCACTGCCACGTCTCAGGTTTCTAGTGTTCAGATAGAGCTCAAATAACCTTGGCAAATTGTATACATGTTTAATTTTCTGTTTTGAGTCTAGAGTGCGTTACATTATGCAATTTAATCCAACAATCTTGTATTTTTTTAGTTGATATGTTTATTTTTGCCCTTTAAATTGACAGAAAAAGTTCAGCAGCTATGAGACCAGGAGAGTGTCTAGCTTTTAGTTTTTTGGGGACTTAAGCCCCTTAAAAACATTTTTTGGTCTAAAATTGAGAATTTTTGTTCGTAACTAGAATATTTCTTGCACAAACTGGATGAGTTTTGGTCCAAAACTGTAATTCAGTCGATAGAAAGAAATACACCCAAATCTCTATAATTTACTTGATATTTAAGTTGATTAATTCTATAGCTGTGACAAAATTCATACATATTTCTTTCGGATCAGTCATTCAGCATGCATACTTCCAATTGGCTGGTTTGGTTTATCAAGGTTTATACCATCCTAACAGACCTCCATTGAAGTATTTACGTCAAGATGCCCAAGGCCATTAATTAACCAGTCGTGGAGCACTGGCTGGAGACCCACTAGGAATCAAACCCCGGAACGCAAGATTAGAAAGCTGAAGCTTTATCGGACTGCTACAGAGGTCATTTCGTTCTACTTTCTACTGAAATATGAACAATTGCTTCCAATATTTTCAATATTTATTATGCCCGATGTGGTTCATCTGATCCGGAATGCTGCAAATCACCAAAATTGGTTGGCTCGGGATAAAAAATCAAAACTGCGCGCATCACTTTTCCAACTGAGTTTGAGTGATAAGCTAATATTTCATATTTACGGGGGCCTAAATTTTGATACCACTTACTACCATCATTTGTTCACAGAAATTATCGCTATAACTTTTGATTACAATTTGATTTTTTTAGATTCTGTTATTCATGAAAAGATGATTAAATTGTCGCCTCACCAATTATTCCAGACCCAAGAATGCTATTGGCAGTATTTAGGCTAGCACCTGGGATGCCACTTCGATCTGAATCCTCTAAGTCATCATCTTCTACCAGCTTCTCTACGTCTGATGAATTAACTGGCTCAGATGCTGGTGGTTGTTGGAGAGTCTTTGAGGGCTAAAGGGTAAAATACAAATACTGCAATACTGAAAATCCTTTAGACATTTGTCAATATCTTTGGAAATTTTAGGAACATGTACAAAAGTTGCAATGACCCAGAATACAGTTTTAAAAACAAAAAAAAGTTGAGATATTTAGAGCCATCACAATGGTAAAGTCATTCACAGAATGAAAAAAAAAAGTCCCCTCACCCCCCCCCCCCCTCCCTTCCTCCAAAAAAATCATCAAAATGCAAGCAAATCAAAACTAAGCAATTACAGACAAAAAGGCTGAAAATACCTCAAAAAGGGTCGCCAGCATAACTGAATATCAATATTGAATTAAAATCTGCAAGTATTTTGCAAGTAAGGAATTCTTATTAGGCAAAACAATTATGTCTTAACATAGGCAGGATTTACTTACCGAAAGTGCAGGGGCACAGCTAGAAGTCCCAGGGGTGGGTGAGGGGGTGGGGGGAAAAATCACAAAAACATGCTAAGATACAAAAAAATCCTATACAAAAAATACAAATTTGGAGAAAAGAAAAAGTGGGGAATAGTACCCCTTGCTTCCCCCAAACCCCAAAATCCTGCCTATGATGGGTAAGATTGATTTGAAATTGATAAAAATATAAAAACTCTTTAAAAGTTTAAGTCAGGTTTCTTTTCAGCTTTTTAAAGTTCTTACAACAAATCATTATCAGAATTTATGCTCTCTATCCCCTACATACAGTATACATAAATATGTGTTATCTGTTCTTAATGATAAACCAGTGTGATAGAAAGTAGTGGAATTTTTAAGCTTGTCCATATAACACCAATCAGCATAATGAGAACCGAATATTAATTGCTATACAGTAAGTGCCTGAAACTGAAAAGAAAAAAAGATTTAAAAGATCTATGAAAAGGTATCAGGATATTTCCTGGCTTCCACCCTCTTGGGGTTTTTCAACCTCCATGTTGGCCAAAACTACTTCAGGTGGATCCAGGGCATGAGTTCATGGGTTCTGTAACTAACACATTGGAGAAGCATAGTGTTGAGGTGAGACGTGTAATCCCAGACATTCATCATGATCAAGCTTTTGCAGAGCGCTTTAATCGTACACTAGCAGAACGGTTGTTCAGACATCAGTATGCTCAGGAAATGAAATAGCTTAAGGGAGAGAGATTAACAAAATGGGTAGAGAGGCTACCTACTGTTGTTTCAGCTTTGAACAATGAAGTAGCACAACTGATCGGAAAGAAACCTGTCAATGCTATCAAAGCTAAAGTGGTGAAACAGAAACCAGCATCTCCAGTGGATTGCCCTGTTGGCTCCGAAGGGGGCCACGTCATGCCACAGACCCTGTATGGTCTGCCAAAGTTTATTGAATAGGACAGTCTGTTACAAAACCTTAAGAGACTGTCCTATACTTTTTCAAGATGGTCCGGGTCGTGGATTTGTCCGTGAAGAGTTGTTGATTGTTCATCACAGCACAGAGCTCCCACCAAATGGAGAAAAACTAAACTATTAAACATACAATTAGAGATATATTATGTATATTTATAATAATGTCAGCATGTGCACACAACAAATCTAATTGGCTGCCGCTAGGTTAGAAAGAAAGATGTGGAAGACCTGCTATGACTTTTGCATACAAAAATCACTGCTGTAATACAATTAACTGCTGTTACTCTGTTCATAGTGTACCATGCTGCAAGTGTGGGGTTAGTGTTTGTTCTCAGACACAACTTTGCTGTGGTTGCGGTGGTAAAATGGTTGTTGAAAAACTGATGCACATTGAAAAACAAGCTCGTAGCAACTTTCAAAAAGTGCTTGTAGAACTTAAAAATGATATTACCATTATTGTTGTGACACCCTATTAGAGGTATGATATATTATTTTATACAAATCTGGTACTACAACCTATTAGAGGCATACCATAGTATACAAATCTGGTGCAACCTTCTATTAGAGACAAAACATATCATAGTATACAAATCTGGTGTGACAACCTATTAGAGACATAACATACCAAAGTATGCAAATCTGCTATATTAAGATATAACTGGTATGAAATCTGCTGCGACGTTCTATTAGAGACATAACATACCAAAGTATTCAAATCTGCTGCAACGTCCTATTAGAGACATAACATATCATAGTATACAAATCTATGGTGACAACCTATTAGAGACATAACATACTAAAGCATACAAATCTGCTGCGACGTCCTATTAGAGATAGTATACAAATCTGGTTAGACAACCTATTAGAGGCACAAGATAACATAGTATACAAACCCGGTGCATAACATGCCATAGCACAATGCTCTGATACGGCAACATATTAGAGACATATCATACCATACAGTAGTATACATGACTTGTCCTTCTCCTTAAAATTTGTTCCAGCAAATCATAAACACAAACTTACTGTAGCAAATAGTGAGACCACTTTATCTTAATTAAAATAACCACACAATAAGGGCTTCATCCATTGCTAATATGATACTCAGCACCAACTTCCACAACAGCTAAGGTTTTCAGAATAAAGAAAATAAAGAGGAAAAATCTGACCCGACCTGGTTATTTATCAGGTCGGGTCTGACTGTTAAAACTTTAAGGAGCAGAACAACTATAATGACAAACCCGGTGTGACAATAGCACACTGCTCTGATATGACAACCTATCAGAGACATAACATACTATAGTATAGCAGCGTATGATGGATAACTTACTGTAAATAGAATGGTTGAGAAACCATGTGGTTCAGAATAAAATCCTCCTTGATAATCCATCAGGCAAAAGAGGAAATTATATTAAAGATGACTACATAAATGCCATCATCACTCATAGATATATGCCAGCCCTCAGACTGGAAAGGAGACCAGTTCCTGCTCAAGAGTGTTAAGGCCTGTTCCTGCATGTGCTTCTATTTCTGTTCCTGCACCAAGGTTCAGATGAGCACCTGGGATGATTGGCAGTTACCTCCGCAGTTGGCAGATGAATATCGCAGATGGACACTGATCGAGCGCTGACCCACTGGCTTTTTTAAACAATGTTCGTCCCATGATTCACCGGAAGGTAGCAGAAGAAGTTGTAAAATTCCAGTTAGCGCTCAAAGGATTTGTAGTTCCAATACTTTTTAATATGCTGATAGATTTGCAAGTTAAATATTAACTGTCATGTCATTACATATCATGAAATATTTGTTCCAGGATATTCATAAGCCACAACCACCATGCATGATGCAGATCAATAAAATAGATACCTATTGACAACACTACCATGTGCACAATAATAAACAACATTACCATAGCAAGTATGATGCAAAACAGACATACTGCTCATGTATCATAATTGTTAAATGTTAGGTTAAGCCCCGCCTACTCATTAATATGCATGGTATTACCACCAAAACCAATAAGGCACATCCACAGGCCATGGGCTATCTGTGTATCACATATGACTTAAATCCAGTTTATCATTCTTTAGATACCGTAATTATAAGCTTTTTTCAGCAAAATCATATTAAGCCCCGCCCACAATGCATACTACTGAAATTCAACATTTTTATACCATGAACATGTACTCATTAGCAAACATCATAACTGTACCAATTATGAAACAAAACATACAGTATATATGTTGTTGTTATAATTTGAGCATTTCAAAATGCTTACATTAAGCCACGCCTACTCATTAATATGCATGACACCACCACCAAAAACAATAGGGTACATCTACATTAAGTCTAAACCTCGCAATACATTTTGTGTCTTAAGCCCTGACAAAATCTAAAATTTGTCGGGGTGGAGAAAAAGAAGATGAGGGGGTCAACATTGCTTATAACAGAAACCAGAATCCAGCACAAGCATTTGGTAATTGCACCAGGGATTTCTACACACTTCACCTCACTTTCCACGGTCATAATCTAACATAATAAAATATAGTTTACTGCATACTGTACTGACTGTTTACACTCAACACAAGGACAAATGTATTCCCCTGTCGTCAATATGTCTGGCTTGAAGTAATACTTTACAAATAGGATGGTATTTAACAGTAAAGGCTTTGTTTGTTTATTGAGATTGATTTTAAGTGATGTTTTTGTTCAACCTTGTAGGCTTTGAGAATTTTGGACTAAAAATCCATTGCAACATAAATTCATCATGTACGGACCATGGACAATCTGTGTATGACATATGACTTGAATCCAGTTTATCATTTTTTAGATATCGTGTTTACAAGCTCTTTTTAGCAAACTCATATTATGCCCTGCCCACTATGCATATTAATGAAATGCAACATTTTCATACCATGAACATGTACACACTAGCAAACATCATAACTCTACTAAATATAAAACAAAACAAATATGCGGTTGTTAAAATAAGAGCAATTTCAAGATTTTTACATTAAGCCATGCCTATTCATTAATATGTATGACAACACCACCAAAAACAATAGAGCACATCTACGGACCATGGGTTGTATGTATGCAAAATATGACATGAATCCACTATTCCGTTCTTGAGATATCATGTTTACAAGCTAGCCGTCAACTACACACATACACCCACACACACCATCATGACCGCATAGGTTCCTGATACTATCGCATCGGAACACAAAAACCTCTGCATGGTGACTCTATCTGCGACCACTGTCATATCACATGTAAGAAAAGAGGTGCTGTGCACAATGCCTGCAACCTGAAGCTGTGCCTGAGCACCAAAAGAACCCTAATCCCGGCTGTGTTCCACAACCTGCGGGGCTACGACTCTCATCTGATCATGTAATCAATCAGCAAAGTAGATGGAAAGATAAGCTGCATCCCCAACAACATTGGATATATATCCTTCTACCTAGGTCAGATGAGGTTCATCGATGGTGCACAATTCCTGCCAACATCATTGGATAAGATGGTTGCAGCTAACAACTCTGATAACTTCCATATCACAACTGAATATAAACCGGATGCAAAAAGAAACAATTGTTATTGTGCTAAGGGGTATATGGATTCCTTATTTGGGGAGTGGTTACCACCGCAAAAGGGCTTCTGTAGCAAGCTCATGGATGAACTTATTTCCAATGAGGATTACCAAAATGCTCAGGAAGTTTGGGAAGCATTCGAATGAGATAACATGGGGATTATCAATCTATACCTGCGGACTGATGTGCTCTTACTATGTTGCTGATGTCTTCGAGATATATCGGAAGACTTGTTTGCAGCAGTATGGTTTAGATCCAGCACACTATTATACAAGCCCTGGATTGTCTTGAGATGCATTCTTGAAATAGAATTGGTGTAGAATTGGAACTGTTACCAACTATGACATGCATCTGTTCTTTCGAAAAGGCATGCGAGGTGGTATCTCCATGGTATCCAAGCGCTATGCTAAAGCCAACAACCCTTACGTCTCAGGCTATGACCCTTCCAAGCCTAGCAATCATATTCTCTACCTAGATGCAAATAACCTGTATGGTTGGGCGATGAGTCAAGCACTACCCACGGGTGGATTTGAATGGGTGGATGAGGTGCCTTTACTGAATACACTTTCACCCATACTGTGTTACATACTCCAGGTGGACCTTGAGTATTCTCAAGAGCTACACGATGTTCACAATGCATATCCACTTGCGCCGGAACGCATGAACGTGCAGGAGTGGTTGTCAGGTTACCAGCAAGGGCTTCTAAACTCGTCAACTGAGGGTGAAAAGTTGGTTCCCAATCTCGCTGACAAAAAGCGCTATGTTGTGCACTACCGCAATTTACAACTCTACCTCTCTCTGTAGGTATGAAGTTGACAAAAATACATCGTGCAATTCGGTTTAATCAAAGCAAATGGATGGAGCCCTACATCAGCATGAATACAGAATTTCACAAGAAG